>PVIH01018286.1:22593-39105 GCA_004025045.1 Sigmodon hispidus | reverse complement strand
CAAAGACCTCAACTTAAACTCAACCACTTTGAACTTGATAGAAAAGAAAGTGGGAAATGCACTTCTACAAATTGGCACAGGCCACCACTTCCTAAATATAACACCAGTGGCACAGGCACTAAGACCAACAATCAATAAGTGGGATCTCCTGAAGCTGGGAAGCTTCTGCAAAGCCAAGGACACTGTCAATAGGACAAAATGACAGCCTACAGAATGGGAAAAGATTTTCACCAACCCTATAAGTGATAGAGGACTGATCTCTAAAGTATATAAAGAGCTCAAGAATTTAGAGCCCAAAACCTTGAATAACCCTATCAAAAAATGGGGTACAGATCTAAAAAGGGAATTCTCAGCAGAGGAACTAGGAATGGCTGAAAGGCACCTGAAAAAGTGCTCTTCATCTTTAGCCATCAGAGAAATGCAAATCAAAACAACTTTGAGATACCACCTAACACCTGTTAGATTGGCTAAGATAAAAGGCACAGATGACAGCCTATGTTGGAGAGGTTGTGGAGCAAGGGGAACACTCCTCCATTGTTGGTGGGAATATAAGCTTGTTCAGCCACTTTGGAATGCAATATGGCGGTTTCTCAGAAAATTGAGAATCAATCTCCCCAAGGACTCAGCAATACCACTTCTGGGTGTATACCCTAAAGAGGCACATTCACACTCCAAAGGTATTAGCTCAACTATGTTCATAGCAGCATTATTTGTAATAGCAAGAAACTGGAAACAACCTAGATGTCCCTCAACTGAAGAATGGATTAACAAACTGTGGTACATCTACACAGTGGAATACTACTCAGCAGTAAGAAAAAATGATATCCTAAAATTCGCAGGCATTTGGACAATATCCTCCTGAGTGAGGTATCACAAACTCAGAGAGATAAGCAGGGGATGTACTCACTCATTAGTGGTCTCTAAACACTTTTTTATTATTTATTTTGATAAATACAAAATAAAGAAGGAAAAAAAAGAAAAATAGCCTTAAAGAAATAGAAGAAAATACAAACAAAAAATTTGTCAATGTTTCAAATGCCTTGTTAATTTTTTTCTCTTTAAGTTTTTCTTTCTCATCCAATGTACTATTTCTCTTGGTCACTTTAGGAACTCTCTTGTCACACACAGTCTTAGAGTTCCTTACTTTATGCATGTGTTTGTTTAATATATGTGGCCAGTAATTCTTTTAAAAGGTAAGATTCTGAAATCTTAAGCATTTCAACTATCTCTGTGATTTTCAGTTGTATTATAGGAGAGGTAGGAGGTTGAGAATGTGTCTTCATGGTTATTGCATCATCTTTGTATTTCCTTGTTGTGCTTTGGGTATCTACTGGAATGGATTTGTAATCCAGTTTTAGCTTTGCTTTTGTCAGAATAAGTGTTAATAATAAATTTATAGTCATCAATAATGTGTCTTTGTCACATTAAGGAAAAAATTCAAAGCACTTCCTCTTGATGTCATTTAACCAAGACCTAGCCTGAATTTGAATTCTCTACTTTGTTTTCCTTGTGACCTCCATCTCCCTGTGTGTCTGTAGTATGAGTCTGAATCTGAGCTTTCCTGAATGCTGTCTTGTGAATTTCTCCCTGTGTCTGTGTCTGTCTGTTTCTCAATATCTGCCCCTATCCAAGGGCTTCATTCTGTATTTATTGAACTGTACAGAAAGTGACACATGGGGAAGGAATTAGGAATACTCTATAAAATTAAGAGTTTTACAAGAGATTAAGTCACTGACTCCAAATAACCCCAATTGACACAGATAATAAACATTATTGCAAGTATTATTGCTTATCAAAAAATACTTGTTGGTTGAGTTCAACATTTATAGATGATATTGATTTAAAATGTTGCCTTCAACATGTATTTTCTGTTTTCACAAAATTATCAAAACACACATAAAAACACATATATATTTCTCTTGTATCAGAAGCATAGAAGAGTATATAAATTAAGACTAAAATTATAATTTTTAGCTTTTAAAAAATGATTATATGGGAAATTCAAGGCAAGTAAGGTTGGTTTGTTATATTCTCATAAAGGCAGGTTAAGCAAACAGTCTGAGTACACAATAGGCTAGCACTCTTAAGGCTTAAGTGATCTCAAGGTGTATTATTAACTCTGGCTGTGTGTTCTAACAGAAGTTCTAGTCTCTTAGAATATAAGAAATATTTTGATAATGCATTGCCTCACTTCCCCCTCTTTCTACTATGGTTGTTTGTTTTGTATTCTATAAGTCTTTTAAAAGAAATTCTGCATTAATTTCATTCATAGAAACTGCTAAAAAAAACCTAGATTCCTATGTGGGGTTACTGACAAGGTATGGAGGTGCATGATGATAGCCAAATGGGGTCCAACACTGATCACACACAGAGCTCTATGGAAAGAACCAGAGAAGCAAGGACCCAGCAATACCACTTCTGGGTGTATACCCTAAAGATACACAGTCACACTCCAAAGGTATTAGCTCAACTATGTTCATAGCAGCTCTATTCATAATAGCAAGAACCTGGAAACAACCTAGATGTCCCTCAACTGAAGAATGGATTTACAAACTGTGCTACACATACACATTTTCTCAGCAGTAAGAAAAAATGATATCCTAAAATTTGCAGGCAAATGGATGGATTTGGAGAATATCCTCCTGAGTGAGGTATCACAAACCCAGAAAGATAAGCAGGGGATGTACTCACTCATTAGTGGACTCTAAACAAACAAACAAACAAGAAAAAAGCAAAGCATGCCCAAGCTGCAAACCACAACCACTGAACAGCTTGGAATCAGAAACACCTTGGACTGATTCCTTGGATCTCACTCCCCCTAGAGGAACACCTGACTCAGTCTTGATGTTGGGGGGAGAAAACTGGATTTGACAGGAGTGGAGGTTGAACTAAACAATATTGGGACCTTGGGACTTCCTGCCCATGGGGGGGATGGGGAGATGTGGATAAGAGAGAATGACCTGATGTGGTGGGAGGGGGAAGGGACCTTGAATAAGGATATACAAGGATAGAAAACGTGACTTCTTTATTCATAATAATAAAAAAAAGAAGAAAAACAACAGAGAAACTCCTCTATTTTTGAACCCCAACCTTCAGTTTGAGAAAGGCCTGCCTGGGCACTGCCCAGGTACAAAGCCCAAACAGGAGATGGCCTAGGGGCTAGCAGTAACTAACTATGGAATGTTCCTACCCAGGAGATAATCTAGGGAAGGTTTAGCAAACAGCTGGCTAAGATAACAGAGGAACTTTGGAAAGTCTGCAAACACTGGCTAATCAGGGTTGTATCCATACTAAGACCCTAACTGATGTACAACCTTGTGATTTTTGCTTTTAAAAATCTAGCTTACAAATGGGCAGCCCCTCCTCCAGCCACTGTCATGTCTGTGTGCCGGACCAAGGTCCTTGTCATGTGACTCATAATTTTCAATAAACCTTTCTTTTGCATTTCAGACCTCTCTGTCTCCTATGGTCTCTCTGGGTAGGTGGAGTTTCAGGCAGAATCCTATGAACTGGCTGGAGGCTGGTATCAGATGAGTTCTGTACTGACTTCCATCATTGGAGTAAACTCTAATCCTGTGGTGAAGTCTGGGACTGCTGGAGCCTTAACTTCTGACTGATGGTGAACTCTGTTCTAAAACACAGTTAGAATTTTTTTAAGTTTTATTTTTGTTTTACTGACACTTGGTCTCACCATGTAGTCCAGGCTGGTGTGTAACTTTTTTGTAGCCAAGGCCAGTCTGGAACTCACAATCTTACTACTATTTGGGGGTGGGGGTGGGTGGGAAGCTGAGCTCTTTTGTTCTCTTTTCCCATTATTCCATGGAAGAGTGAAAAACAAATTTGCATAGTGATTGTTGTATAACAATCACTGAGACTAAAACTTTCCATTCATCCCTTGGGAAGTGCCTTAAGCTGGGAGGCAAACAATCAAAAATAAATAACCAGAGATAGCTTTAGGAACTCTCTGGAACTGATAAGATTCAGTAGGCCCTACCCTGCCCAAGCAAACAGAGCCCTGAGGCTCAGATGACTTGGAGAGGAGAGGCTGTAGAGAATTCTCTGAGTAGTGCTGCCTGGGAGACAAGCTGAGGCAACTTGAAAAGACTCTCCAAGCTATTGGACTGAGCACAGGCTGTGCAGTGTGCTCCAGGTCCCTGGCTTTGGTGAGCTGTCACTCATGATGGGGTGAGCTTTGGTGATGAAGCCGTTTTTGGATTATTTCTGCTGCTGTATGTAACCTCGCCTCCATATTCCTGTAACCCTAATAAAACTCATTGGTTCATCAAATTGGACTTGGTGGTCGTATCCATATTTTTGTCTTTCAGGAGAATGCTGTCTGGGGTGCGTAGATGTCTGCTACATCTCCCCAGTTTCTTATACAACAGTGGTACATGAAGAGAGTAAACTTAGCTCAAGAAAACCCATTTTGTATTCTAGTAGCCATTTTGTACTATAAGGTAAAATAGAGTTCATTTTCACATTCCCAGCAGGGGCTTGCCCTGTTCCAAGAAAGAATAAACTAAGCACTATCTAAGGACACCTGGATGATCCAACCTTAAGGCAGTAAAACGGCCACCCTACCCAGATGGGGTCCAAGAATGTTAAGCTGTGAAAAGTCCTTAAGCAGAAGCCAATCAGCAGCACACTTACACCCTTGTCACCAAGTAACATTGCCTTGTGTTTTGCCTATAAAATGCTTGTGTAGTTTGGAGTGCTCAGCTCTTCCTTGCACTGTACATCAGGTGTGGTACAGGGAACAAGCTCCCTGCCTGGCTTGTATCACACTGACAATAAACCTTGCTATTGGATTTCAGACATCCCTGTCTCTGGTGGTCTATGGGGGAATCAAGCTTCAGGCATTATAGTACACATTTATAATACTAACACTTGAGGGGCAAAGGCAGGAAGACTTCACTTATAGCACAACCTGCACTACACAGTAAGACTCTGTTTAAAAACAAATAAAAACACAGATAAGTGACTGCTGGTTGCAATTAAGTATTTTAAGTATTTGATCGTTTTTTAAAGTGGCAATACATCAAGGTACAGTTAGAACAAGACCATAAAATAAATAATCATCATGCAGACATAGATTTTGTGCCTGGATCCTGAATTTGGGTAGAATATAGCCAGAGATTCTTTCCTCGGAAGCATTATGCTGTCCTGGCTATTTGCTGTTTGGATGTTTAAAGTTGGAAAGAAATATGTTCAATGGTTAGTTGCAATGGAGGCGGTAAATCTAATGAAGTGAAGTCAACACTCATTCTCATCCCCTTCTAGCTTGCCTTCTTTCACTGCCAAACCTGGGAAAATTCAATTTCCATTTCTGAGTTTCCCTTACAGTTGTTTCTGGATGCAAATTACTTTCTACCAATTAGATGTACTTTCATGAGATTTAAAAGCCAGACGTGATTTAAGGGTGATTTTCCTGTGAATGCTTTGATTGTTGTTGCCAGAGAGCAATCTTTAAGACTGCCTTTTTCTGTATCAGCATTCCAATGTTCTTTCTCTTTACAGTATTCAGAAGCAATTGTATTGGTAATGGAGGATGCATTCAGCCATGGATGTCCTGCCACCTGAGTCATGGGTTGAAAGGTAGCTGTAATAATGGAAGCTTCGGAAGTCTTCATGTACCAGCCATCTCTTTGAGTACCTGCACTTAACACCAGCTCCAATGGGAGGGTTCTGATTTCTTCATTTCCTGGAGTGAGCAGAGGCAGCATGTCTTCTAGCAGACTAGTTCTAAGGTGTTGTTCTGAGTTTCCAATCTGGAGACTCTGTTTATTCCTCTAAGCCCCACCAACATTTATATATATATAAAACTTTCCCTTACATTAAATACCTAGAAAAGTAGATTAGGTAGTTTTTGCTTCTGTGTGAATCCTAACTGGTAGAGAAATGTGCTCTTAAAAAATAATTTTTACCATTATAAATAATTGTTGTGTTTATATTTTATTATTATCACATATTGTATACTATGGCACTCATAACATTTAACTATATGTGTAGAGAATACCTTTAATATATAAAAATAGCACATTACACTACTACCTTCCCTTACTGTCCCCTCCCACACAAAATCTTTCCACTCATTTAAGTTTTTCTTCTACTTTATTAGTGTATTGAAATTTCAAAAAATCAGCTTCATTGTGATATCTTGACATATACATATCACATATTTGGATCAAATTTACCTAAACTACCTTCTCTTGGCTCATCTCCTCTTTGTCTCCTTTTCCACTAATAATCCCATTTCTATTTTCATTTACTCTAGATTCTATATGTAAATGAAGACATGTAGTATTTATCATTCTGTACCTGACTTATTTTGCTTAAGATGAAGAGCTCCAGTTCCATCCATTTTCCTAAGCAATTCTTTTTTTGCTTATTGAAAAACATGACATAAAAATATAGTCTAATTTTGATTAAATTTCATGGTATGTTTGGTTTGTAAAATGTTAAATTTAAACTTCTCTAATGCCCAGCTTATCTATAAAGCTTTTAATTATACATGCAAACACATTTCCATAAAATAAATAATTAAGCACATGGCAAAGAAAAAGCCTGCTCCAAATATTTATGGATTTGTAAATTACTCCTGTCATTTAAACTAAGCTGTTAAACTGTAGGCATTGTCACTAGAATAAATCAAATTAAACTTATTCCAATATCAATTTATATCTACTGAGAGCTTATTCTAAAAAACATCTTGCTTTCAGATTTTGCTCCTGGCCATAGATAGTTGACCTTAGAAAACAATCTCAGATACCAACTCTCCAACAGATAAACTAATGTGAAGTTTTGGAGGTATGGAGGGATTGGTTTCTTTGTCTTTTGAAAGGTGGGTTTTATTATGTAGCCCAAGATAGTCTCAAACTCATGATCCTTCTGACTCAGCCCCACTGAGTTGCACTATAACCAACCATGTGATATTACCATAATAGATAAGGTGCATGCTAGTGAGCATGCAGCTTGAGAAGGTGCCAGCTGCTATGAATTTTACAAAGACAGAAGTAAATTATTGCCAAAAACTAAAAAATACAGGAAAAGTAAACTCATTTGTAAATAACTTCCTGTTTGTATATTAATGATGGCAGATGGGAAAACATCCAAGCAGATGCAGACTTTAGTAATAACTCGTGGTTTTAAATACAAATGTAGGAAAACATTTCGGCTGGTATATCATTTAGCCAGTTCCTTTTCTGCTGGAGCTTATGACTTCCCTGATCACAGGTTTTTAAGTTCTCAGTGTGATGTGAATTTCCCCCTGTAAAGTAGTCCTTAAGTCCAATCAAAAGTTGATTCTCACCCTGACCCTAAAGCCACTATTGCACTAGTTGACGCATCTTCCATCATTTCTACCACTTCTATCATGAAGTGTGCTGGACCCACAGGTAAGTAGGACATTTCGGCATAATTCTCCTCATGCATCCTTAAGAGAAACTTCTGGCACTACAGGAGCTAGTTCACATGGAGGGGAACACTTTGAGTTCAGTCTTTGTTTCTCTAAGTCTGGAAGCCAAAGCATGCAACTGACTCAGCAATAGGGTTTTAGCATTCATTCAGTTCTGGAAGGCAACCAATAAATGTGACAGTAACCTTTATTGTTTGGAGGGCCTCTAGGGCATCTGTGGCCAACAGCTTCTAGAAAGGTAACCCAGGTGTAGCACTGAGATTCCCAGTTAGCAACCTTATAGCTTTCAGGAGTGTCTGTTTTTACCCTTTACATGTTCTTTATAATTTACAGGCCCAGAGTTTGCATGCAAGCTTTTCCCAACCACCTTGGTGGTTATCATATGAGTCTTACCAAACAATAAAGCTCTCAAGAATTCCTGACTTTGTGCCCATTGTGAACTAATTCCTCGTGCTTCTTTTGGGGCAAACTCATGTCTCTTAAGTGAGCCTCCAAATTTGTAAAACATTCAAAGGTTAGCATTGTGCTATTTTTTAACATTCTTTATACAGAAAGTGGATAGAACAATGACTCAAACTCCTAAACCAACATCTCATAATGAATAGGAAGATTGAAGATATCCTTGTTGAATGTTTTTTTTTTTTTGTTTTGTTTTGTTTTTTTTTTTTTTTGTTCTCAGTGTTGAGTGATCACGGAAAATCACAACCATTTTTTTGTCTTCACACAAAACGTGTCATATTTGCCTTCTAGTAATCCAGACAGATTTCTTTCTCTGCTTTGCTTTTCATGTACCTCTAGGTTGCTCTCCCACTTAGCAGACATGTTTTTCATGCCAGTCTAAGTTACTTGAAACTACCAAAGTCTTTCCCACCTTGTAAAATCCAGCCCTAATGAAGGACTCAGCAAATCTGCTAATACTGCATGCTGGAGTCCAGATCCTTGCCAAATCCATTTCTTCCTTAAGTCTTTGGTGCACACTGTCCTCTCAGGTTCTGTGAACTGCCCATTGTACAATGCTTTCCCTGTAACTAGTTTTTTCAGTAGTGCTTGCCCTTCCTCCATTCTCCACCAGCCCATGATATCCATGCCCTGGTGATGACTAATTACCTCTAATGGCCCATATGAGCCAGTCCATCAGGGGCTGATTCCCCTTATACTGCCGCAGGTTATGCACTTTGTGTCTCAAGGGCAGGATATGTGGTTATATTGCCCAGTTTCTCTGCTTCCACAGGACTTAGCCTAATCCCATCTGCTCCCATGGTTGTGAGAAATTTGTTCACTGTTTATTTACACCTATTCCCTAATTTCTGAAATTCCTGAGTTAAATCTTCTTTGATTATCATTGTCTCTCATCAGACTCTTATTAAGACCCCTGTCTGCATGCAAGTTCAAAGGTTTTCTCTTTTTCTGTAAAGGTCAGAACTTGGGTATCTTTTATTGATTCTAGGTTACTCTCTTCCTTATCATAATTTGACTTGCCTGATGGGTTCCAGACTGAGGGTCACAGGACAGGCTCTGTATTACTGAGCTGACTAGGGTTCTCTTCTCATTTCACCCTTAGCCACAAAATGGCAGGCCAACAATTCCATTTTTAATTCTCTTTTATCCAGTTTACCTGCACTGTTTAAGGCCAACACCAAAGATACCAGCCTCAATTCCTCTTTTCACTGAAATTCCCTTCTTAGCACCTGTAATCTTTCTTTGTGATGATTTCTCAAAGAACCCTCATACTCTGGGGTGGATCCCCCCAATCAAGCAGACATATCACTCCATATCACCAAGAATATTGCTATCCTGGAATTTCCCCCACCAATAACTCGTGCCCTATGGTCTCATCTTAGTTACTTGTCTCTACTCGCTATACTGTCCATGTTCTAGCCACTACCCTCTTAAGCCATACAAGGGCAAACCACCATGTCAAAAATTCCCCTACAGGCTCATCCCTTCACAAAACTTCAAGTCATCTGTTTGTCTCATTTTGCATTTCAGGGACAACACCATTGCTCTTCCCACACTCATATTCAATTTTATTGTATCTTGCAGACTACATAAAGTATTGCTAAATATTTTTTCTCAAGGGGAGACTGAGCAACATCTACCCTTTCTCCTAAGGTCCACATGATAAACTGAGACATGATTCCACAAAGTTCACCCTGAAGAAACAGTGAGTTATTCATCTTCCTTACAGAGCCCAGGTGAGTGGTTACTTACAGAGATTTTAGACTCTCTTTCCTTAAACGGCTACACCTAAAAAATCTCACAGAACTGAGAATGGTTCTAAATAGGTGCTTATAGGGGTCCCTGTTCTAATCTTCCCTGGACTTTATAGAGGGCAGCTGGATGTGTAGGCTAGGCTCTCATCTCCTCTGTCCTCTATTAGGAGAGTGTAAACCATCAACAAACCCAGATGGGATGATCTTTGCAAGAGGGAGAGGCTCAGGTGAACTTCTAAATATGGAAATTACTTGGCTTAGAGGATAGTCACTAAGGACAACATGCTAACATGAAAAGAGCAAAGCTCAAAGGGCCTCAGTCCTAGACAAAATCTTTGAGCAATAAAGGTCCTGAGAACAGAAGAAATAATCTTCCCCAGGGAAGAACCCTCAAATTTGATTGTCTAATACCAAGAGGTCAGCACTCAGACCATATATATAAAGGCAACATTATATAGACTGAGCACGTTGTGTTCCTATATTTAGGAATACATGCACACACACAAACACACAACAACAAGGAAAGAAAAAAAGGTCAATAATTTGAGAGACAGCAAGAGGGATGCAGGAAAGGTGTTGGAGGGAAGAATTTCAAAAAATAGAAGTGTTCTTCCTTGTTAGTATAGTGGTGAGTATCCCCACCTGTCAAAAAATAGAAAAAATATTACAGACTTCCCATCTCCTTTCCAGAGTGTAGCCCAGTGAGTCTCCCTGACTTCTCCATCCATGCCTTCTCCCCATCCTGCCAGTTCTAGCCTAAGTCTCACATCCAGCTATACCTGCTTACTCCACAACCAACTTCTACTAGTCTTTTGCCAGGACCCACATTACCTGCCACCATCCATAGGTCCCTTCTGTTCAGTATGCAACCTCTCCACCAAGCCAGAATCTCCACTTGCTTTTAATGGTTGTTTTTTTTTTTTTTAAACTGGGATCACACTTCACTTATATTGTACTATTATTGTTTCCAAGGTTATTTTACAGTGACAGTTAAATTAAAAAGTACTTCTTCTATTATTAAAATTCTTTAATGCCTTTTCTGTGTACTTAAGATGAAAAGCCAACTATCACATACTTAACATAAGCCTCATAAACCTGGATGTTCAAATATCTGTTAATTCTCTCTCTTGAATTATTTTATTTTATTATTGGTCAAGGAAGGGGCACATGCTGTGAGTAGGGGACAATTTTGTTTCTAGATTAGCTTCTCTTCTTCCACCATGGCATTTAGGGATGAAATTCATGTTGTCATGTTCATGTGGCAAGCACTTTTACCCACTGAGACATCTCACTGGAACATGTTAATGCCCTCTTATTACTCTGACAGTACTTTGCCATCTTAGTGTTATAACTCCAGATTTGCAATTACTTTGTTGAATATGTGGGTCCCTGTCATTACAGTACCAGCTACTTCAGTTACTATTTTTTTTTTCATTAAGAACATTCTCCACCTTCACATTACTGACCCTTCATCTTTTAAGGCCTGAAAGGTCATTCTCTGAGGAAAATCTGTATTATTTCTCATAGAGCTCTGAGTTTTTCCTTCATAATCCATATTGTAATTTCATTTATATGCATTCTTGAATTCCTTTTCAGTCTGTGTCTTCAACAATATTGTTACTCTCAGAATGGTAAGAATGGAGGACTTTTAGAAATGTGGGTATTTTTAGGGCAGAATGAGAAACTGATCTATCTCTTTTCTTGAGAAATCAGACAGACTTCAGATTTCTGTACATTGTGATATTGGTAAACTGAGAAAGAAGCTGCTTAGCTATAATTTACCAAAATGAAGCATATGGTACACCTATTCTCCAACAGTTTACTATATCAGGGTCTAGTGGACAGAATAGCCACCACCACTCTCAACATCAATGAAAGTGAATGAGACAGTGGAATTTGGGACTAGTAAACACTCTTTTTTCCCCTTTTACCAATCCCAGCAAATATCTCATGCGACAACAATAATGAGAAAATATGAAACAAAAATGATCTGGCATTCTATTTACCTCTCCTCTTAGAGAATCTAGTGGTGAACAAACACTCAACATTTACTAGGCATTAATGAGACTGAATGTTGCAGTGTTAGGCTGAGATACTTGGCATTCTCCTTCCCCTTCCTCCTCTGCTGGTGCCAGTAGGGCCAAGTGGAGCTAATGTTCTACCCCCAATGCTACAGCAACAAAGAAGTATGAGTCAGCCTACCACCCCCAGCACCAGGAAGCAGAGGGGCCCAACAGGGAGATGACCTAATACCCCAACCTGCCAGCAATATGTGTCCCACTTTCACTGCAAAATTTCAGCAAGGCCCAGGTTAGCTGATCTTCCACCCCAGCCATCTGTAGTGAAGGAACATGATTTAATAGTGCATGTTTGCTGTGTTGTATTAGTGGAGTCAAATGGGAAACTGAACATATATATCCACTTATAACATCAAAAGTCAATAGCCTCCTAAAATATTAAGTTCTAGTATTTTATAAAATTAGACATATCTAGAATAAAATAGAAAATCACATGCCATGCAATGCACAAAACAAAGTATGGCATGAGTGAGAAGATTATGTAAATAGATGACAATCTTAAAATAATCAGATAATAGAAATGCATAAATCAAATAAATGTATTTATTCATTAGTTTATTTAGTTAGTTTTGATGCAGGCTTTCACATGGTTCAGTCAGATCACTAACTCACCATGAACTCAAGGATGGTATTTGCTCCTATATTCCTATTTCTACAAACTGAGTGCTAAGATCATGGCTGAGTGCCATCTCAGATGACTTTTTAAAAAATAATTTTAATGTTACCATTATAAGAGTGATTCAATAATAAATTACAAATTGTCTGAAATAAGTAAAAAGGTACAACATCCCTGCAAAGACCTAGATGGCATAACCAGGAAGCAACTGGAAATTATAAAAATGAAAAATGTAGTAACTGAAACTAAAATGTCACTGATGAGCTCTAAGAGGTGAATAGACAGGGTCATTGAAACTGAGCATAGAGCAATAACATTTCTCTAATTTAATGAACAAAGGGGGTAGAAAGACAAGAAAAAGGAAGACTCTGTATGTTCTGTGGAATGCAAATGAAAGAACCAATGCCTCTCTCATCAGGAACAAGAATGGAAGAGACTGAAAAAATACTTCCAAAATATCTGGAATTAGAAAGATGACTCTGTGGCAAAGAGTACTTGCTGCAGTGTTTCCCAGAGTGCCTATCAAATAGTTCCAACAGTTTGTAACTCCTGTTCTAGGGGATCTGACACCCTCTTCAGGTTTCTGTGGGAAGTACACACAAGTTCATAAACTCACAGCCAGGTAACTAGAACAAAATAGAAAAAAATTAAAAAGAAAAAAGTTAAACTAACAATTTAAAACTTCTGGAATCGGGGGGAAAACCCATGCATGTACATATTAATAAAATGAAGTGAACTATAAATAGGATTATCCCAAATAGAACTAAAGTATTTATAACTTACTTCTATATATGAATGACAAGAAATTTTATAGGCAGCCAGGAAAAAAAAAAACTATCAGAGAAACATAAATCAAGTGACAGTAGACTTATCATCAGAAATCAGAGGCTAGAAACAAGTTCTGCCATATTTTTAAATACTGAAAGAATTTCTACTTGCAAACTTAAAATAAGGCAAAAACATCTTTTGGGTTTAAAGGAAAAATTAACTCCAAAACAAAGAAAACTAAGTGGCTTTGTGATGAGTAAACCTCCTCCAAGCAATAGAAAAAATTAAGTTCTTTAAATAGATTGCAAATGAAAGCACAAGCAGAGGTAATGTTTTCTAACCCATTCTCTGAAGTAGCATTGGCTTAATGCTGAAACCACACAAATCATGACAATAAAAGCAAAAATGAACAGACCACCATTGGTAGGAGCCATGTGACTTCTTTGGGAAACAAGGCTTGAGAACAGCACAAAGAAGCTCTCCTTGTGGCAAGGCTCTGAGGACTCTGACCCATTTGGGTAAAGTCTGAAGATAGTTTGCATCATAATTTGGGGTATGACCCCAGGAGTATATATGTGCTCCCTGCTCTCCTTACTTTGTCTATTCAAGCCATATTGCTAGCTCCCTTTAGTTTCATGTCATGGATAAAATAGTATTATAAAAGGAAAACTTCCCCCGATGACTCTCCTCTGAGTGAGCCAGAGGGAATGTTGTTAAAAAATATTAAATGGACCTGATTCAGTCCCTAAGGGCTTTGATGTTTCAGCTGTGACCATGAATTCAGACTACTTAAGAACAGGATGTTGCCTTTCCAACACACCCTCTAACTAGCTTGAAAGAATCACAGGAGTTCAAAGTTTAATATTATATATTTGCATAACTGTTCTAGAAAGGATGATTTTAACCACAGAAATCTAGGAGAAATACTAGTAAATAGGTGATAACAGGAGTTAATGGGAACAGACTAGACACAGGAAATTAAGTAGAATCATAGAAGCCCACAATTCTCTCATAGCTGTGTCAGTACTCAAAGAAATTGGGAGGAGAAGCACATAGGAACAAGGGATAAACAGTGTCAACTATAAAGAGTAAGTTTCCATGTTATGTTACCTATAGAATAAAAGGGAAAACCTAGCATATCCCTAGGGGAGATGAAATAGTACAGAATGTAGAATGGTTTCATCCAGCTTCAACTGTGAGTTGATTGTGAGAACTCAGACCCCATCAGAGGTAAATATTAACCACTAGAGACAAAACTGTATCTCACCCTGCATGACGCTGTAACCTCGAATGCTGCCAACTGGGCACACTGTTCTACCTGTAGGTGCCTAGTTAGGAAATTTCCTTTGTGGCTTGTAACACTTTTAAGGCTTCTAACGTAAGAGCAATGGATCAAATAGGTAATGGTTACTGGTGAGAAAGTTGGGGGATGGAAGGGGAAAGAAGCAAAGGTAATTATTGTAACAATTTTTAGAAACTTAAGAAAAGAAATCTCATTATAAACCTGTTTGAACATGTGATCACCATGGCAATAAAGTGCCAACTTCACACATACATTCCAGGTCAGTGAACATCTCTGGATATAGGCTTCCTGTACACTATGCCTTATAAATAGATGTATACAGAAGTCCCCTTCATAACACTATTAAATCATATATTATAATTCAATATGCTTTGACATCCAGGCATATAATGCTGATTTCTCATTAAGTAGATGAATTTAGTTAATCATAGAAAAAGCTAAAGAAGAACCAAGTTATATAGTGACATCAATACAATAAGAAAATAATTGGACAAAATATGTCATTTGTAAAAGGGAGAAGTGTAAGAAAGGGAGAGATAAGCAACCTAAGAACACAGAAATGGCTCAACTTGTTAAAATCATTCATGATAAACAGCAAACACTAAACATTAAGACAGAGGCTTTTCTCCAAAAACTGTTGAAGGATAAAAAATGTTAGATAACGAGCTAAAATATTTGTAAACTCTATGAATGTCAAGGGCCTGGTACATCAAAAAGAAATGAGAAAGAAAGAAAAACAAGTATCTGAAGTAAATATTATAAATAATACCTTAGAACTACATTAGCACTCAGTGGGCATATCTGAGGGCTTGTGCACAGAGACAATGGCCTAATAGGAAAAGTCCCCAAAAGTAAGGCATCAGAAAAGCATCATTCAGAAGCTGCTTAGATGGCAGTAGAGAGAGTAGTTTTTGTTTACTTGTTTGTTCAAAAATGACTTTATTCATAATAAAAAATAAAATAAAAAGCAAACATTACAGGGCTAGCTCATGATACATCATGATAAATTACTAACAATAAATAATAAACAACATGACAATAAGAAATAAAAACAGCTAGAGCAAAACTAGAATTTTCTTCATCAGAATTCAAGGAGAACAGATAGAACAATACCCATAAATTTGGCTGGGGATAAAAGTGAGGGGGAAATTATAAGGAGGTAATTATCATGTGACATCTGAGAGTGAATCAGCCAACATAATTAAGTTGGAGGAACTTCAGATTGTTTATGTAATAAAATCCATGTTCCTTAACTGTCCAGCTTATAGGTAGAGTATGCACTGAAACCACTGAATTTTCTTAATGAATTTTTTCTTATTCTACTATTGCTTTGTGCTGATATAAAGTTCCTATCATTTTAAAAGTTGTTTTTTATAAACTTGATGGCAACTACAAAGTAAAAAGATGTAATAGATAGTCCAAAAACTAATAAGGAATTATGGTACACTACTTCAATAAATGATTTAACTCCAAGGACTACTACATCAAAAGGAAAACGAAAGCAATGAACTATAATTAAAAATTGGAAAAGATTACAAAATAGTTAAAGTAATACTTTACCCTATCAATAATTACCATATTTGTAAATGGATGAAGTTCTTCAACTAAACATCACAGAAAGAATGACTCCTTGCCCTACTTGGATAATGGATGAGGAAAGGGCTGGGGTGGAGGAGGCAGTCTGAGGGAGGACTGGGACAGACTGGGAGGAGGGAAGGGAGGGGAGCAGTGGTATAAATGAAAAACAACTTTTTAAATAATTTTTAAAAATGAAAAAAAACGAGTGTATTTTAAGACACACAATGGTAGGTTGTTTACTAGACTCTCACTTCTCCTCTAAGTACACATATAAACCAAAAGAAAGATATTCCACACAAACTGAAGCCAAAAGGGAAGCAAAAACAGCTAAGCCATTCGAATTTCAGATTAAAAAAAAAAAAAAAAAAAAAAAAAAAAAAAAAAAAAAAAAAAAAAAAAAAAAAAAAAAAAAAAAAAAAAAAAAAAAAAAAAAAAAAAAAAAAAAAAAAAAAAAAAAAAAAAAAAAAAAAAAAAAAAAAAAAAAAAAAAAAAAAAAAAAAAAAAAAAAAAAAAAAAAAAAAAAAAAAAAAAAAAAAAAAAAA
>PVIH01018286.1:0-22493 GCA_004025045.1 Sigmodon hispidus | reverse complement strand
GATGAACAGAGCTAAAAAAAGACAAGAGGGTCATTATGTAATAATGTAGTCTTGAAGATACAAGAAGAAATACAAAAATACATGTAAACCTAACTAAATACATAAAGGACAGAAAACTCCAACATATAATAATAGCTGGGGATTTTATTGCCATGCTTTCTGCAGTGTACAGAGCAGTCAGATAAAAAAAATCACCTAAATTTTATTGTTCCCCAAAGCAAATGCATATTCAAGCATTGATACAACAACTAACAAGCACATATAAGATGCATATTATTCCTATCAGCCCAAAAAAATTCTTCAGGGTAGATCAAATAATAGGCCACAAAACAATTACCATTTTAATTGAAATTCTTTCTATTATATTTTCCATACACAATGCAATAACACAACAATAACCAGCATGGCAAAATGTCCCCAAGGGTGCAATTGCAACTCTTAATATCTTGGAGGTAACTAAGATCTGTTTAATTGAAGTTAAGTTCTGTTCAACAGGAGAAAATTTATGCCTCTATAAACATAGCCAACAACCTGTGGCTGGTGAAGTCATAGATACTAGAGAAGAACTTACTACTGCCACTTACCTAAACCTGTGAAGTTGAAAGCCATATTCTAAATACTTACCCTTATACCTACAGAAAAGAATAGCTCTGAGATCTCACTAAAGAAAGTTATTCTTGGAACCAAGACTGTTACCAAAAAAAAAAAAAAAAAATCAAAACTTGTCAAATTGCAGAAAATACCTGACTATGAGGTGCATAAATGCAGCTGAGATATCTATAACATAATCCCTACATATCTATAACATAATCCCTACACCTAAGGCTCAAAGGACACTGTGGAAGAGGTGGGAGAACGATTTAAGAGGACCAAGATGTCTGCTGTGGGATAGTGTCTGATATATATGACAGGAAAGGATTCTATACACAGGAAATTTCAATAATATGGTTATCTAAGACCAGCACAACAACAGTACAAGTGAACATGTCACAACTGTGTACACTGAATAATAGCTAGCATGGTAAATTTTGTAGTATATGATGTATATTCACAATAAAAGATGCAACACAATGAGGTTCTGTGCTGTGGGATTATGCTCTTGTACTTTGTAAATATCTGTCCCACCTATTGGTTTAATAAAATGCTGATTGACCAGAAGGTAGACAGGAAGTATGGGAAGGGCCACCAGACTAAGAAAACTCTGGAAAGAGGGAGAGCAGGAGCAGAGATGCCAGGAAGACACAGAGGAAAGAAGACAGACAAAAATGTTTCTCTAAGAAAAAGTACTAAGCCATGTGGCTAAACATGGGTGAGTTTAAGAGTAAGAGTTAGCAAGTTCTATGCCTGAGCCACAGGCCCAAACAGCATGTAATTAACATAAGACTTTGTGTGATTATTTGGAACTGCTAGTTCAGAACCTGGGGCTAGGCTGGACCAGAAACTCTTACTACAGTTATGAGCCTCTTTTCCTGACTTAAATCAGCATCTCTGTGTTTATTATTTAAGTCTTTAAAAAAATTATATACTTTTAGTCATGGAGAGAACCAAACCAAAGGTACTGGCCATATTTGGAAAGTATTCTATCACTAAGCCACATTCCCAGGCTTAAGCATCTTTAAAATGCTAGCTCATGCATCTTTTCTAGTATATGTAACTCACAAATCTATAAGGAAGGGGTGCCAAACTAGCACAAGGAAGCTGTTAGTTGTAATGGCAATTTATATGTCTAGAGCAGGCTAAGTCTTCAATATGCCAAAGTGAGCATACATAAGGTACACATTTATCTTTTTAAACCACACAATAGATTCATGGTTATCAACCTATAGGATGGCCTCATGGGTCTAATGACCCTTTCACAGGATTCACATATCAGATATCCTGAATATCAGATACTTAAATTACAATTCATAACAGTAGCAAAATTACAGTTATGAGTAGCAATAAAATAATTTCATGGTTAGGGATCACCATAATATGAAGGTCTCAGCATTAGGAAGGCTAAGAACCACTGCTCTTTATGATTTGGATGCAAGCTGTTCATAGGCATGTCAGGCATACTTCCCAAACAAACTTATTGCCCTCATTTAAGACTAATCCTATCACAATACTCCAATGAACTTGTGTAACATTTGTATAAGCTTTGATTTGTTGTTAGTTTTTAGAAACAGAAAATCTATTGAGCCTTTCTTTGTTCACAAGTTTCAAGATTAGCTGGGTGAGGTCTTGTTCTGAGGACATCTCTCCCTTTATTCCATCTCAAATCAGGCCTCTTCTTATTTCTCTCAGCATAAGCCTTGACTCAAATGTTAAATTTTCTGCTGTCCTTTTTCTCATTAAACTGTAAATTTTGTAATTATTTCTGCAATTTTCTCATTTTCATTGTATGCCTGCATAAGAGTGATTATAAATAAAACCAACCCCCAGTGATATACTTCCTCCAACAAGGCCACACCTCCTAATCCCTCCTAAACAGTTCCAACACTTGAGGTGCAGGCATTTAAACATATTATTAGCCCATGGGACCTATTCCTATTCAAATCACTACAAGATATAAATCCCATTCAAATCTATCTACCTTCCAATCCATTCAGTTTTTGCATTTACAGTTTATTCATTTCTGAAACTGAACTAATACTTTTCCTATTTACTAGTGAAGTAAAAGATAGCACTCCTTTAATATCTAGAAAAATTCTAAAATTTATTAGAAAGTACTAAAGAAATTGAATCATAAAATCCATTTGTGGAAAAGGAGCAAAACAAAACAAATCAGAAAGTCTGATAATATCTGACTTCACAATATACTGCAAAGCTGTAGTAACCAATAAAGCTTAGTATCAGCATAAGTATAAACATGTTGATCAGTATGACAAAATAATCTAGAAATAGGCCTATGTACCAAATGGTTTTTTTTTAACAAAGTCACTAAGTACATACATTAGATAATTGTCAAGCTTTTTATTAATTTGCACACCTATGAAAACCTGATCCTTGACAAAGAAGCAAAAAAATACTGGAAAAAAACCATCTTCAACAAGTGGTGCTGGCATAACTGGATAGTTGCATGTAGAAAAATGAAAATAGATTCATGCCTATCACCCTGCACAAAACTCAAGTCCAAGTGGATCAAAGACCTCAATATAAACCCAATTATAGCGAACCTGATAGAAAAGAAAGTGAAAAGTAGCCTTGAATGCATTGGCACAAGAGACTACTTCCTAAATATAACACCAATAGCACAGACACTGAGAGCAACAATTGGACCTCCTGAAACTGAGAAGCTTCTGTAACGCAAAGGAAACAGTCAATAACACAAAACAACAGCCCACAGAATGAAAAAAGATCTTCACCAATCCTACATCTGACCAAGGGCTGATCTCTAAAATATATAAAGAACTCAAGAAACTTGAGATAAAAAACAAATAATCCAATTTAAAAATGAGGGTATAGAGCTAAATAGAGAAATTTCAACAGATGAATCTCAAATGACTGAAAGACACTTAAAGAACTGCTCAACATTCTTAGCCATCAAAGAAATGCAAATCAAAACAACTCTGAAATACCATCTAACACCTGTCAGAATGGCTAAGATCAAAAACGCAGCCTATGTCTGAAGGGATATAGAATACTCCTCCATTGCTGGTAGGAATGTAAACCTATACAGCCACTATGGAAATCAGTATGGTGGCTCCTCAGAAAACTGGGAATCAATCTACCTAGTAATCCAGTAATACCACTATTGGGCAAATACCCAAAGGATACACATTCTTACCCTAAGGGTATTAGCTCAACTGTGTTTATAGCAACATTATTCATAGTAGCCAGAACCTGGAAACACCCTAGATGCTCCTCAACTGAAAAATGGATTTAAAATGTGGTATATTTACACAATGGAGTATTACAAAGCAATAAAAAAATGACATCCTGATATGTGCAGGCAAATTGATAGATCTAGAAAAAAAATCATCCTGAGTAAGGTAACATAGACTCAGAAAGACAAACATGATATCTAGTCACTCATAAGTGGATTTTAGAAGCAAAGCAAAGGATATCCAGGCTACAATCCACCTCAAGAAAGAACATAAGAGAGACATCCATGGACCCTGCTGCCTCTACCTCCAAGGGGTAACAGAGAAGATCTCCTGAAACCTTCATCCAGCAAGTGATGAAAGCAGATGCAGAGATCCACAGCTGAGCACTGAGCTGAGCTCCCAGGCCAGGCAAAGAGAGGGAGGAGAGATTATATGAGCAAAGGTTTCAAGATCATGATGAGAAAACCCACAGAGACAGCTGGCCCAACCTATTGGAAGCTCACTGACTCTGACCTGGGGAATCTGCATGGGAATAAACTAGACTGAATATATAGATAACACTTACAGAGCATGGACATTTTATGGGGCCTCTGGAAGTGGGACCAGAATTTACTCATAGTGCATGAACTGGCTTCTTGGAGCCCATTTCTTACAGAGGGATACCTTGCTCAGCCTGATACAAGAGGGGTGGGGGCGGCTACCTCAACCTGATATAACAGACTGCATTAACTAAGCCTGGAAGTCATTACCTCTCTGAGGAATTGATGGGGTAGGAGGAAGCAAGGGGATAATTGGAAAGGGAGATGGGGGGAACAGTGGTGGGTATTTTTTTAAAAAAAAAAACTTAAATTAAATGAGAAAAAAAGAAAATTGTCAGGCTTTTGAATAGAAGGAAAATTTGATAGCCACATAAATGAAACTTGGTTTCTATTTGTGCTGGGTAGTTTCATGTCAACTTGACACAAGCAAAAGTGATCTGAGAAGAGGGAACCTCAATTAAGAAAATGTCTCCACCACAAAAAAAGAAAAGAAAATGTCTCCATAAGATCAAGTTGTAGGCAAATCTTTAAGGCATGTCAGTGAGTAATGTGCAATGATTGATGTAGGTGGGCCCATTGTGCTGTGCTGGGCTGGTGGTCCAGGCTTTTTTTTTAATAAAATAAAGTCTCATTTTGTATCCATGTATCCCCTTGTTCAAACTCCCTTCCCTTTCCCGACCCCTCCTGGTCACTCTCTCCTCTCTCCATTCCTCCATTTACTCCCCAGAAAGGGCAAGAGATCCCAAGGTGGATTAGTTCAGCTTCCACTCCAAGCAAGTTTGATTTCCTCATCCTAATATCAAGAGTGGGTCAGGTGTTTCTCTGGAGGGAATGGGCTCCATGGTGCCAGTTCAAGGTGCTTAAGATCCCAAGCTGTTCGGTGGTTGTGGTTTGCAGCTTGAGTGTGCTTTGTTTTTTTGTTTAAAGTCCACTAATGAGTGAGTGCATCCCCTGCTTCTCTTTCAGGGTTTATGATACCTTGCTAAGGAGGATATTCTCCAAATCTATCCATTTGTGAGCCCCTATGTGGTTGCTGGAAATTGAACTCAGGACCTCTGGAAGAGCATCCAGTGAGTGCTCTTAACCTCTGAGCCATCTCACCAGCCCCCCTTTTATAATTTATTTATATTACACATACAGTATTCTGTCTGCATGTATGCTGCAGGTCAGAGAAAGGCACTATAGATGGTTGTGCATTTGCATGCAAATTTTAGGATATCATTTTTTCTTACTGCTGAGTAGTACTCCATTATGTAGATGTACCATAGTTTGTTAACCCATCTTTCAGTTGAGGGGCATCTAGGTTGTTTCCACAATCTTGCTATTATGAATAATGCTGCTACGACTTCTTCTTTTCCAATTTGTATCCCCTTAATCTCTTTTTGTTCTTGTAGCGGGAAATCAGGAACTATATATGTGAACGATCGCGTCATAGGACTGGAGACGAGTGGGGCGTGGTTAACTGAAAAGGATTCCAGAAGTAGACCTTCGAGGGAGAGGACCAGGACAGGAAGTCATCATTCTCTTGTGAGAGTTCCCCGACCGGGTGCGCAGTTCGGCCCAGCTGCCCGAGAGTTCGGACGTACAGTGTGGGGATGAAGAATCTTCCTTAGAAAGGCTCCTGCGCGCTGCAACCTCATCTTGTCATCTTCTCTTAAAACCGGCTCTGTTTTGTAAGCGATTTTCACAAAATAAACCCCGTTTAAAACATATCTCAGGGCGGGTTTTTACCACGATATGTTCTCTTATTGCATTAGCTAAATTTTTAAGAACTATAATAAATAGGTAAGGGGAGAGGGGACAGCCTTGTCTAGTTTCTGATTTTAGTAGGATTGCTTTGAGTTTTTCTCCATTTAGTTTGATGTTGGCCATAAGCTTCTTGTAAATCATCTTTATTATATTTAGGTATTTTCCCTGTATTCCTGATCTCTCCAGGACTTTTATCATGAAGGAGTGTTGGATTTTATCAAAGGCGTTTTCAGCATCTAAGGAGATGATCATGTGTTTTTTTCCCTTCAGTTTGTTTATATCATGGATGATAGTTACAGTTTTTGGATGTTGAATCATCCCTGCATCTCTGGGATGAAGCCTACTTGACCATGGTGGATGATATTTTTTATATGTCATCAGATTTGGTTTGCCAAAATTTTGTTGAGAATTTTTGCATCAATGTTCATGAGGGAAATTGGTCTGTAATTCTCTTTCTTTGTTGCATCTTTGATAGCCTTGGGTATCAGGAATATTGTGGCCTCATAAAAAGAGTTTGACAATATTCCTTCAGTTTCTATTGTATGAAACAGTTTGAGGATTATTGGTATTAGCTCTTCTTTGAATGTCTGGTAGAATTCTGCACTGAAACCATCTGGGCCTGTGCTTTATTTTGTTTTTTTTTTTTGAGGCTTTTAATGACAGCTTCAATTTCCTTTGGTGTTATAGGTCTGTTTAGGTCTTCAATCTGATCTTGATTTAATTTTGGTAGAGGGTACCTGTCCGGAAAGCTGTTCATTTCTTCTAGGTTTTCCTTTTTTGTAGAGTATAGATTTTCAAAGTATGATCTGATAATTCTCTGGATTTTCTGGGGGTCTGTTGTTATGTCCTCATTTTCATTTCTGATTTTGCTGATTTTGCTACTCTCTGCTTTTTGGCTAGTTTTGATAAGGGTTTATCTTGTTGACTTTCTCAAAGAACCAACTCTTTGATTCATTGATTTTTTTTTATTGCTCTTTTGTTTCAATTGTATAGATTTCAGCTCTAGTTTTGATTATTTCCTGACATCTACTCTTTCTAGGTTAGTTTGCTTCTAATTGTTCTAGGGCTTTCAACTGTGCTGATGGTTCTCTTGTGTGGGATTTCTCTAGTCTTTTCATGTAAGCATCTAGTGCTATGAATATTCCTTTTAAGACTGTTTTCATTGTGTCCCATAAGTTTGGATATATCATGGATTAATTTTCATTATATTCTAGGAAGTCTTTGATTTCTTTCTTAATTTCTTCCTTGACCCAGAAGTGGTTCAGTTGGGTGATGTTTAATTTACATGAGTTGGTAGGCTTTCTGTGATTTTTGATGTTGTTGAACTCTCACTTTAGACCATAGTAATCTGATATGGTACAAGGTGTTATACTCATTTTTCATACCTGTTGATATTTGCTTTATGACCTATTATGTAGTCAATTTTAGAGAAAGTTCCATGGAGTGCTGAGAAATATGAAATATCTTGCTTACTCCATCTATGGTGATTGATAGTTTTGCTGGGTATAGTAGTCTGGGTTGGCAGCCATACATTTTTAGTGTCTGTATAACTTCTAACCAGGACCTTCTTGCTTTCATTTTTTTCCATTGAATACTCTGGTGTTATTCTGATGAGTATGCCTTTATAGGTAAGTTGGCCCTTTTCTTTTGCAGCTCTTAAAATTTTTTCTTTGCTCTGTATGTTGTGTGGCTTGATTATTAAGTAGTGAGCAGACTTTTGAGGGGGGTCTAATCTATTTGGTGTTCTGTAAGCTTCTTGTATCTTTATAGGCATTTCCTTCTTTAGGTTGAGAAAGTTTTCTTCTATGATTTGATCATGTCCATAAACAAATTGGTGGACTAATTCATTGGATTCATCACTGAATGAAATATAGGAATTGGTGGGGCCTTATTAGAGGGAGTTGGTCACTGATGACATAACTTTGAAAATTAAATATTGTTTCTAGCCTTTTTGCTGTCTTCTCTCTTTTTTCCATACATTTAGAAACTCTGCTTCATTGCGTTATTTCCACCATGATCCTTTGCTGAACCAGAAGCCCACAGAGAAAGTGTCTAGTAGCTATTGACGAAACCCTCTAAGATCATGATCCAAATAAACTTTTCCTGCTATACATTGTTTTTCTCCAATATCCCCAGAAATCAAAGGCTATCTAACACATGATCTGATGAAGTATATTAGCAGAGTAGGGTTTCTGTCTTTTTGATATTATCTCATTTTAAAGGGGCAAACTTGTTTCACTGGTTTCCCTACGTGTTTTGAAAACAGACCTACTGAATTTTTTTTTTTCCATCCCTGTATATCCTTATTCAAGGTCTCTTCCCCCTCCCAACACATCTGGTCACTTTTTTTTTTTTTCCTCTGCAACTCCCCATCCTCTATATAGTTATTGTTAACTCTTCCACATTTTAAATTCTTTTTACTGTGTGTGTTTTTTTTAAATAAATACAAAATAAAGGAAAAAAAGAAAAAAGAAAACAGACCTACAATTGGGATATGCTGTGGGCTTAATTATGTACCTGTTCCCCAAACTCTTAGGTTGATAGGAAAATTTTTAAGGCTTTATGGAGAGCTGAGCTTTAGGTTTGTTTGAGGTCATGAAGGTGAGGTCCTCATGATGGCTTGGAGCTCTTATGCCAAAGCACACCAGAGAGTTACTCTCCCAGCCCCTTATCCACTCCTCTTTTATCTTCTTTCCTCTTCACTCCTTACTATATGAAGACACAGTAGGAGAGTGGTGTCTAATACAAGTCAGGAAAACAAACCCTACAGAAACTGACCATGCTTATCCCTTGATCTTGAAGTCCTCAAAAGATATAAGAAAACAAGTGTCTTGTATTTGAGGAGTATATTTTATGATATTTTATGGCAGTTTAACAGACAATTAAAATTAGAATATAAAAGCATGTTTCATTCTTCCTCCCCTTGAAAGGCTGGCTTAGGTAAAATGAATGTTTATAAAGCAATCCAAAAGGATATTTTCGTGCACAAACCCAGCTCCTAGGTAGCTATAGAACAAGCTATTTGGAAATTTGTTTTAATGGGGCTTAAAATATGCACAGCAGAGTGAAATAATTTTACTCTGATATCAAATTTCAGAGCTTTTAAAAAATGTAACCAGATGCCAACTTGACTAAAGTTTAGAACAATAAAGTGACCTAAAGGGGAAATAAAAAACAATAAAAAATTGAAAACCAGGCTAGATCCCTAAGGATGAGCAGACAAAAATAATAGGATACATAAAGCATAATATAAGAATATTTCTTTACCATACTAGGTAAGAAATAGGACTATTTTAAAAAGCAGAACATTGACACTCAAATGGGGAAGAAGGTGGAAGCAGATGACTAAGCAAAAACTGTTTCCCAGTCTTTCAGGAAACAGAAGATAGTGTCTAAGGTCCAGGAAGGCCCATTTTAGATTACTGATAAGTGTGGAACCTTAGATGGCTGGTTTTATAAGTACCAAGTCTAAAATAAATAATTCATGATGAACTGGCTATTTGGAGCCTATTCCCTATGGAGGAATACCTTGCTCAACCTTGATACAGGGTGGGATGGGGCTTGGTCCTGTGATGTGGGATATATTTTTGAATGCTGTGAATACCATTGGTTAATAAAGGAACTATTTTAGCCTATGACAAGGCATCTCAAAGATAAGCAGGAAATCTGAGAATAGATACGGAGGAAGGACCATGGAATCAGGTAAGATGCTGCAAGTGGCCACCCAATGAAGCAAGATGTAAGATGTAAGGACACAGGTAAGCCACGAGCCATATGACAAAACCTGGATGAATAGAAATGAATTAAGA
The DNA here is from genome assembly GCA_004025045.1 of Sigmodon hispidus. Lineage (NCBI taxonomy): Eukaryota > Metazoa > Chordata > Mammalia > Rodentia > Cricetidae > Sigmodon > Sigmodon hispidus. The sequence goes on along the minus strand of PVIH01018286.1, from coordinate 12,587 downwards.
TGCAAGAGCTAGCTAGCAAGAAGCCTGAGTCATAGGCCAAACAGTCTGTAATTAATATAAACCTTTGTGTGATTATTTGAGCTAAGTAGCTTAAGGCAGGTCCTGACCTGTTGTAAACGGTTCTGGCCCAGACTTTTCAGGCTAGACCAGAGGTTTGGTCTCAATCTCATCCCCTCTTAGCTTCAAATAATCACACACAGGCTTACTTTTATATTTCTTTTATGCTGATTAGCCTGGGGCCCAGGCATATAATTTGCTAACTCCTTCATCTGAACTCAACCCATCTGGTTCACTCATGTGGCTTGGTACCTTTTCTCAGAGCAGCATTTCCTCTGTGTCTCCTGGCAACTCCGGTGACTATGGCATCTGTGTCTGGTGTCTGTCTGGCATCTGTCTCTGCTCTGAGATGTTCCTGAGTTTTCTTAGCCTTGTAGCCCCACCCATACTTTCTGTTTACCTTTGGCCAATCAGCTTTTTATTAAACCCACAGATGGGACAAATATTTATATTACCATCATAATCCCACTACACTGACCTTTGGGATAGGCTAGGCCAGAAACTTCTGATTACAGTCCTATCTGAACTTGGTATGCCATCCTTTGTTGACTACCATAGTAGGCCTTACTTCGTCTAAGGAATGGATAGGGGTAAAAAAAAAAAAATACATGCTTCCACACTTGGAAAATGTTGGCTTAATTTACCCATGGATTGTTAAGTAATTGCAATATTAGAGTTGAATCCTGTCTTTTACTCTTTCAAGTCTTCCCTAATACTAAGAACAAAGTGGGATATAGGCTCAGTACTTAGTAAATATATGTTAGCACTACTGCTTAGAAATGTGCCAAAAGTCAGTGCGACCAGGATTTATTCCTAATGCATGAACTGGCTTTTTGGAGCCCATTCCCTATAGAGGGATGCTTTGCTCAGCCTGATATGGGGGGAGGGGCTTGGTCCTGCCTCAATTTGATATGTCCAACATTGTTGACTCTCATGGGAGACCTTATCCACTTTGCGGAGTGGATGAGTGGCAATGGGGAGTGAGTGGGAGGAGGAGAAGGAATGGGAACTGTGGTTGGTATGTAAATAAATAAATGAATAAAGTAAAAAAAATGCACTAGAGTCTAAACATCAGTCAACATGCTTCTATGTAGAACCTTTAAGAAATAAGAACAGTCCCTTTGTTATATCTCTCATGAAAAATATGGGAAAATATAGATAAAATGACTCTGAAGGTAATTAAGAAGTTTTATGTTGCAGTAACTGACACTAATAAAACCAAAAGAATTGACATACACCAAGAATCCCATCTTATGAAGGAGTAAAAACTGAAAATTCACCAATTATATTGATTTTGGCTCCAAATTTGTAGATAATGTAAGTAAAGTAGCAATTTGAATGCATCATTATAAAGCAGCAACAAGAATGCATCATTATTGTCACAAAAAATATTGTCTCAACTACTGGTTACAGAGTTTTTGTATGTCTGTATTTCTTGGAGTAATTTTAGATTTACAAGTAAATGCTAATCACAAAAGCATTCAGTTCCAGATAGAGTTTCTATCTTTAAAATCTGATTCTTGATCCTTTCTGAATGCTTTGAAGATCGTTCCAATGCTAGTGAGCAATGATCCTACTCAGATAACACCACAGGAAGTCATGAATATGACCAAATATCAAATGCTACTGTTTATTGGATACAAGAATAAGAAACTCCAAGAGATCTATTAGAGTAGCCTGGATTGCTGCAGATGTTTTCAAAGTATTAGAAAGTCCACATCAGTGAATTTGTTTCATGGAAAGATTAAAATAGTAAACATAGATGAGAATGCATGAAATGTATAAGTGGAAAAGATGCATGTTTAAACTTTAAGGCATGTGGGAAATACCTTTAACTGCTTATTCAAGATTCATAGAGCCATTAAGGGGGCATGAATAAGATGTCTAATCTCCGCAAGTGGATAACTAAATTATCATGTCACCAGTGGTGATGATGTTGATAAAAATGATTAGTACTGACAACAAATCAAACATTAATGCATACTTCTAATCTCAAGAAATTTAAAAGAAAGCAGAGCATATGGACATTAAGTGAGTTGCATAAGTGATTAGCCTGTAAATGAAAATGTCTGACACGGCAGTCCTAATCTCATCTGAGGAAACTAGAAAAGACCTAGCTATAGAATGGATCTTTAACCAGATGCCATAAAGATATAAGGGGATCACCAGAGAGAAAGAAGTATAATATTACAGGAAAAAGAAATTGGCATGTTCAAAGATACATAATAAAAGTGATGCCAAAGAGTAGACATAAAGAATTTCCCAAGTGTGCTTCCTGAAGATAACCACTCTTTTCACCTCAGCTTATCTAGATTTCTTTCTGAAACATTCTTCTGTCGGAAAATGGCTCCTTCCTCATTATTCAGAGCCTGTTCACAATATTGCCTTTCTTGATCATCTATTAACTTCCTTTTTTTACAGTACTAATTTTATTATACTCAGCAAGACACAAAACTTTTTATTTTTATTTGATTGTTCATTATGTGTCTTCTCTTTCTTACTTGAATGTAATCTCACACAGGGCATAATCCTTGTCTATCTCATTCATGTCTTTATCTTCACTGTCTAGAATTGTGCTCAGAAGAGAACACACTTAACTGACATTTGTATTTAAAAATTGTCTGTTTAAAATGTTTTACATGATTAAGAAATACAATGGGATGAGTTTGGAAGGAAGAACACAAATGTGAATCTTTACTATAAACCTGTTACTGTCAAGCAAGTCTTCCTGTCTGTTTATTATTTTTCTAATGAGGGTGTCTAATCTAGGATCTATCCTATATGGTATTCTCTAAGGAGTGCACCAGAAAGACTTGAGATGCTAGTCGAAAACACATCACATTAATTTGCTACTAATCATTTAACATCTTTCATTGTCCACTGTTTCCTAGTGTTATGTTAGCAAAAACTTAAAAGGTAATTCTGACCTCTCATTTAAAACAGCTTTTTTAGCTCTGATAATTTCTTAGCTATCAACATTGCCAGTCACAAAAGATGATGATTTTTTTCATATGAACCTAGCAATGGATACACAATAGGAGTAAAATTCCTTCAAGACCACTTGAGATTCTCTAAGCTTCTGGCAAGGTCCAAGTTTAATATAACAAAATTGGCTTGATGTTCTACAGAAAGTACTGGGTACAGTTCAACTTTGACTGTGCTCTCTAATTTAAAAAGTCAAGAATTGAAAGGTGAAAAATAATGAGCTCTATTACATTGCTAATAGCTTAATGAGAGATTTGAGGTTTGTTTCTACTCTTGGTATTATTTTTCTAGACTGCCCTCATTCAAACATCAATTTTAAGCAATATTATAGAACATATTAGAAAATGAGAAGGCAATTTACATCCACACAAAAATATTACACTTACTTTGTGTGCCTTTTTCACATAATATGTAATGTCTCGCTCTGGAGTCTGAGCATATAGACTATGGCACTGATAACTCCAAGGGACCCTACACTGCTAGATGGGGGAATTGGATTTCCTGAGTACTATATATGTCTCTAATGATAAATCCAAAGTTGACACTGAATAGTATCAGCCATGAAGACTATATGTACACTTCCACTAAGGAAAGTAGTGATTTACATACAACAGATTTTATTTTCAGTGAAAACAGTTTTACAGGGGAACATACAACCACCATTACTGAAGATAAGATGACTAGTTAACTTATAAAACTCCAAGTTGGTGCTCATCACTGTTCTAAGGGAGGAATAACTCTAAAAAGCACCTGTAGTGAGATTATGCTGATAATGTTGTAAATATTTGTCCTGCCTATGGGTTTAATAAAAAACTGATTGGCCAAAGGCAAACAGGAAGTGTGGGCAGGGCTACAAGGCTAAGAAAACTCAGGAACATCTCAGAGCAGAGACAGACGCCAGACATAGATGCTAGAGTCACCAGAGTTGCCAGGAGTCGCAGAGGAAATGCTACTCTGAGAAAAAGTACCGAGCTGCACAGGTGAACAAGATGGGTTGAGTTCAGAAGGAGGAGCTAGCAAGTTACATGCCTGTGCCCTAGGCCAATCAGCATAAAAGTAATATAAGTCTGTGTGTGATTATTTGAAGCAAAGCAGGGCCAAGAGTGGAGCCAAACCTCTGGACTAGACCAGAAAGTCTGGACACAAGTCATTTATAACAAGCACCAGCAGAAAATGTACCACATTCAGCTGTGAAATAAACATGCTGAAATTGAAGAGAAAATTCTTCCAAAATTATGAAAGTAAAGCACTTTTATGATGCATTCCATAGCAAAGAAGACTAAAACTCTATTTTTAATTAACACAGGTGCATAATCACTTATCAAAAGTGATTGTCTGTGTCTTCTCTAACTATTCTAGTACTCATAACTCTTACTATTTTGATATATTTTAGCATCTCCTTCATGCTTCTCCTATTTCTGTCATGTCTCCTAAGGAGAGTGCCTTATAGGAATCACAATAGAGAAGAACTAGTGAGCTCATGATAGCGTGGACCTGACTAAATAATAAAATTATAGAAGAATCAAAAGGAGGCAAACAGTGGTCATAACAACTATGATTTATATAATACCCCATACTAAAAATAGTAGCTTACCAGTTTATTACAAAAATCCTGTGAGCTGTAGGTTAATCTTAACTTTATATCACAATCAAAGAAACTGACATTCAGAAAGCCTATTTCTCTGAGAACCTTCAGCAATGTAGCAGGAAACAAGAATAACTAAGAAATCAGTAGCCCTTCTATACACTAAAGATAAAAGGGCTGAAAAAGAAATAAGAGAAACATCACCCTTGATAATAGCTGCAAATAGCATTAAATACTTTGGTGTAACTATAACCAAAGAAGTAACAGATCTGTTTGGCAAAAAATTTAAATCACTGAAGAAAGAAATCAAAGAGAATATCAGAAAATGGAAAGATCTCCCATGCTCCTGGATAGGGAGGATCAACATAGTGAAAATGGCAATCTTACCAAAAGCAATCTACAGATTCAATGCAATTCCCATCAAATTCCCTTCAAATTTTTTTTACAGACCTTAAAAGAACAATACTGGGGACTGGAGAGATGGCTCAGTGGTTAAGAGCACCGCCTGCTCTTCCAGAGGACCCGGGTTCGATTCTCAGCACCCACATGGCAGCTAACAACTGTCTGTAGTTCCAGTTCCAGGCAAACACCAAGGCAAATAAATAAATAAATAAATAATAAAGTTTTTTAAAAAAAGAACAATACTAAATTTTATTAAGAATAACAGGAAAGACAGGATTGCCAAAAATAATTTTTGCTCAACAAAGAACCTCAGGAAGCATCACCATCCCCGACTTCAAATTATACTATAGAGCTACAGTAATAAAAATAGCTACTGGCATAAAAACAGACTTGTGGATCAATGGAATCAATTTGAAGACCCTGACATTAACCCACACACCTATGAACACCTGATCTTTGACAAAGAGGCCCAAAATATTCAATGGAAAAAAGATTGTATCTTTAACAAATGTTGTTGGCATAGCTGTATGGTAGTGTGTAGAAAAATGCAAATAGATCCAAACTTATCACCCTGCACAAAACTCAAATTCAAGTAGATCAAAGACCTCAACATAAAACCATCTACACTGAACTTGATAGAAAAGAAAGTGGGAAATATCCTCCAATGCATTGACACAGGTGACCACTTCCTAAATATAACACCAGTAGCACAGATACTAAGAACAACAATGGATAAGTGGGACTTCCTGAAACTGAGAAGCTTCTGTAAAGCCAAGGACACAGTCATTAAAACAAAATGACAGTCTACAGAATGGGAAAAGCTTTTCACCATCCCTACAAGTGACAGAGGACTGATCTCTAAAATGTATAGAGAATTCAAGAAACTAGTGCTCAAAACTCTAAATAACCCAATTAAAAAATGGGGTTCAGAACTAAAAAGGGAATTCTCAGCAGAAGAATTATGAATGACTGAAAGGCACTTGAAAAAATGTTCAATATCTTTAGCCATCAGAGAAATGCAAATCAAAACAACTTTAAGATACCACTTTACACTTGTCATAATGACTAAGATCAAAAGCACAGATGACAGCTTATGCAGTGATGGGAACACTCCTCCATTGTTAGTGGAAGTGTAAACTTATTCACCCACTCTGGAATGCAGTATGGAGGTTTCTCAGAAAAATGGGAATCACTTTCTCCAAGGATCCAGCAATACTACTATTGGACATATATCCTAAAGACACACATTCACACCCCAAAAGCATTAGCTCAACTGTGTTCATAGCAGCATTATTCATAATAGCAAGAACCTGGAAACAACCTAGATGCCCCTCAACTAAGAAATGGATAAAGAAAATGTGGCTTCTAAGTGATTGCACAAGTTCAAATTCCCACCAGCAATGAAGAAATGTTCCCCTTATTCCATATTCCTTCCAGGATAGGCTGTCATCAGTGTTTATTATCTTAGCAATTATGACAAGTATAAGATGATAACATATAGCAGTTTCTCAGAAAACCGGGACTCAGTCTACCCAATGATCTAGAAATATCACTCTTGAGTATATACCCCAAGGATGCACGTTCTTACCCCAAGGACATTTGTTTAACTATGTTCACTGCAGCATTATTCAAATAGCCAGAACCTGGACAAAACCCAGATGTCCCTCAACTGAAGAATAAATTTAAAAAACACAATGGGGTAAAATATGACATCCCAAAATTTGCAGACAAATGGATGAAAGGAGAAAAAAATCATCTTGAGTGAGGTAACACAGACCCATAAAGACACATAAAGATAAATATCGTATAGGCTCACTCATAAGTGGATTTTAGACATAAAACAAAGGACAACCAGCCTACAATCCACAACCACTGAACAGCTAGGTAACAAGGAGAAACCTAAGAGAGACATCTAGGGACCCTTCCATGGGAAGAGGAAATAAAAGTCTGCTGAGTAAATTGGGATGATAGGGGAGAGGTTATAAGGGGAGGCAAGATGAGAACATGAACGAATAAGATGGTTGTGTTGGGGGAGGGACAGACAGGGAGAACAACAAAAGAGATCCCTTGATAGAGGGAGCCATTATGGGGTTAGAGAGAAACCTGGTGCTAGGGAAATACCTAAGATCCTACAAAGATGACCCTAGCTAAGATTCCAAGCAATAGTGGAGAGGGTGCCTGAACTGACCTTCCCCTATAATCAAATTGATGATTACCCTACCCTAATTGTCATTATAGAACCTTCAACCAGCAACTTATGGAAACAGATGCAGAGATCCATAGATAATCACTGGGTTGAGCTGCCAGTCCAGTCTAAAAGAGAGGGAAAAGAAATTATATGAGCAAAGAGTTCATGATCATGTTGAGGAAACCCACAGAAACAGATGGCCCAAGCTATTGAGAGCTCACTGACTCTGAAGTGACAGCTGGGGAACCTGTATAGAATTAAACTAGGCCCTCTGAATGTGGGGGACAGTTGAATGGCATGGGCAGTTTATGGACTCTTTGGCAGTGGAACAAGGATTTATCCCTAGTGCATGAACTGGCTGCTTGGAGCCCATTCTGTACCTTGCTCAGCCTTGATACTGGGGGGGTGGGTTAGGGTTAGGGGTGGGTCTTGGTCCTATCTTAACTTGATAAGCCAGACTGCATTGACTCACCTTAGGAGTCTATACCCTCTCTGTGGAATGGATGAGGAGATGGGGTGGGGGAAATAGGAAACGATTGGGAAGAGGGGAAGAAGGGAGAATAGTGGTGGGTATGTTAAAAAAAACTTTCAAATAAATGTAATTAAAAAGATAATGTGGTATATTTACACAATGGAATATTACTCAGCTGTAAAAAAACAAGGACACCAAGAAAGTTGCAGGCAAATGGATGGAATTAGAAACAATCATTCTGAGTGTGGTAACCCAGACTAAAAAAGACAAACATGGTATGTACTCACTCATAAGTAGATATTAGGTGTAAAATAAAGGATAACTATGTTATAACCTACAGCCCAGAAAGAATAAGTAAGAAGAAGGGTTCATGGGAATGGAGAACTTCCAGATGTCTCTAAGAAGGGGAAATAGAAGAGATTTTGTGAGTGAACTAAGGGTGCATGGGAATGGGAACATGAGCAATCAGTTGTGGGGGGAGGACAGAGCGGGAGAGTGCTAAAGGGAAGTTGCTGAGCATGGCATTTTTAGGTCATTTTGTAACATGGGACAAGAGAATCTCCCATAGGAGGACCCAGCTTGGACTCCCAGCAATAGCAGGGAACTGGCCGTCCATCTGACATCAGAGAGACTTTATCCAGCAACTGATGGAGGCAGATGCAGAGACCCACAGCCAAACATTGGAGAGAGTTCAGGAATCCTGCAGAGGTAAAGGAGAAAGGATTCTAGGAGTCAGAGGGGTCAAGGACCCCACAAGAAAGCCCACAGAATCAACTAACTTGGACTCATAGGGGTTCACAGAGACTGAACCAACAACCAGAGAACTTGCATGGAATTAAAGTAGGCATTCTGCATATATGTTAGAGTTGTGTAGCTTGATCCTCTTGAGGGACTCCTAACAAGGAGCAGGGGCTGTTTCTAACTCTTTTGAGACCCTACTTCTCTTACAGTGTTACCTGGCCCAGCCTTAATAGATGATGAGGTGCTTAGTTTTACTGCAACTTGATATGCTGTGTTTCATTGGTGCCCATGGGAGACCTGTACCTTCCTGGATGGAGATGGAAGAGGAGTTTGGGGAAGTTGAATTGTGGAGGAACTGGGAGAAGAACTGGAAGGGGAGGATGGGGCAAGGGAGGATGCAGCCAAGAGGTAAAATAAATAGACAAATAAAAATAATAAAAATAAAATCAAAAATTCCTACAAATAAGACATGAGGAAACTGTTCTTACCTTGTTTGGTTTACCTAATGCTAAAGTCTTCCTTTTTAAAGTTTAAGTTTTTATTTGTGAATGTGATATTCTTTGTGAAAATTTTAGAAAATAAAAATATCAATCCAGAAGTAACTAATATCAATGAAAATGAACAAAAGTCAAAGAGCAGATAAGCCCATTAGCAGATAAGCTGCTAAGCTCAAGTGGAAAATTAAAACTAATTTTTCTGAATTAAAGATTTTGTTTATGATCATAATTTTCAAGATACCAAATTAATACCATTTTTAACAAAAATATATAATTTTCACTTTAACATTCCAAAATTAAATTCATAGATATTGTAACTTCTTCATATGCCTAAATTGAATGCATATACAATTGATATACAGAAGACAGGTATAGTAACTAAAATATTGTAAGTAATATTTTATTATGTAACTACCTTGATAGGACTACCTGGAAAGTAAAATGAAGGTATTTGTGTCTACTAGAATATATTAGCTACAAATAAATGCAGGTAGGTTTTGGAGTGTTATATTCATATTTTAAACACTATAAGTGCTTTGCCATTGAGAAAACAATGAAGTGATATTGAAATACTGAAATAAAAAATATCCTAGCAACCAATAATTCTACATTCACTTAAAACATCTTTCAGAAGTGAAAGATAAAAGGTATGTTCAGACAAAAGCTAAGAGAAATTGTTGCTAGCATAAGTACAAAAAATGTTAAATTCTTCATGCAAAAAATATGATTCTAGGCTGCTACTTGAAGATATGCAAAAAGTTGTAAAACAATAGAGGAAAATAATCTAACAGACACTGCCAGAAATAGCATGATCTTTAAAAACTGTGATTGAAACTTACTTAGAAACTATTTCTGCCAAATAGACACTTAAGTACTCCTGTATACTTCCTAGCAGCCTTTCAAGTTGAGGTGAGTTTTTCTATGGCTCTGCTCAGTGAACTAAGAGCAGAAGTGAGATATCAGGGTGCTGGTGTAGGTAAAAGTATTCTGCCAAGGGAAAGCTTTGTAGTTTCAAGTATCTAAGGAGATATTACAAACAATTTGGACATAAACCACATTTAAGTTTTTTATTATGAATAAAGTCATATTTTTTCCATGTATCCTCTTGTTCAAACTCCCTTCCCCCTCCCAACCATAACTATTTAGCTTTAAATTAAAATATGATTAGTTAAAAGTATTATTGTTAATTTAACTTTGTATCCTCCATTCTATACCAATTTTGAATGAGAATGAACACTTTGATGGCCACATCCTTATTGGAAAGATGAGGAAGTTGAGATACAGTGTGAGATCAAACTGAGTTTCCTCTGTATCAAAATCAGTCTCATTTATATTGTATAACAAATAAACTTTTATGTAAACAAAGACTATGTTCCAAATACCTTAATAAAGTTTTGCATAAAACTCTCAGAGGTGGAGAACAAAAGGACTCTGTCCCAACATAAGTTCTTGGAGAGTGGTTTTGTTCATTCAGGAGGCAGTTTTTTTTTTTCTTTTTTGCACTCTATCTTTGAGCTCCATGGCTGAGTAAAATGTGGTTTGTCCATCATATGCCTGAATTGTTCATTATTAAAGAGTCAAGACAAGGGTTAGAAAGATGAACTAGCCATTAAGAACACTTAGTATTCTTCTAAGGAACCCCAGTTTAGACAGCCATCTACAACTTCAGCTCCAGAAGATCAAACACTCTCTTCTGACTTCTGTAGGTATGTGTGCGCACACACACAGGTAATAATGAATAAAGAAATAAGTCTTTAAAGATAAGTTAATAAAACAAATAGAACAAATGATAACAATCTTATATGTTAAGGCATTACTTTGAGCATATTATATAATGTGAGAGGTCACTGCTCATATTACAGGTCATATCATTCAATGCTTATATTTCACATGTGAGAAACTGACTAAAATAAGTTCTGCTCAAGTGTTATCTTTGAAATAATCACTGGCAAGTGAAAACTGGGGGTTTTCTCGGAGATAAGAAGCTTAAGGAGAGGGGACATTGGAGAATAAAGGATAAGGTTGGGTTATTCTTGTGGTCAGATCCAAGACTGAGGAAAGCAAGATAAAACTTGGTAGGATTCCTTTCGCCAACTTGCTGAAGCCTCCACAATGCATTAATGACCACATTCCCAATTCTAGCTCTATGCTATACTCTCATTGCCAGCAAAGCAGTTCTGAAGTTCCTGAGTACATTTAATAAATGAGATCAGGACATCTCATTTATTAAAAATCATATTTTAAAGCTATATTCTATTGACAATGATATCATACTCATCTACAAATAGAGTGTTTTCTTTCATGGGTGGGAAGAAGGAATGGTGGAAGAGTAGAATGTATATAGTGGATACACTTCCAATATTCAGAATGCTAACAAGTAAAAATATGGTGCATAACCAAGTGACTTTTGTCAGTTTTCTGGTTGTCAGTGTCCTACTGAAATCATTAGTGAATTCCCTCAAGATCTCAAAATGCATATGATGTGGACTTGCTGATTGCTATATGTTACATGTTTGTTCCCATGTCTTTATTTTCATCAATAGCTATTGCTTACAATTATATTGTTGCCTAAATGTTTCTGCTCTTTTTCTGTTGTTTGAAAATGATAACTTTAATTGAATGTATAGTTGCATATATCTAAATTAATACATATATACATAAGCAATTGGATGTTGAAATTGTGTGTGCATATTGTATAGGTATAATATTTATAGTTACTTTTAGGAAAATTGCTATTTAAGTCTGAGCTCCCTCAGGCACAGATACTCTAAATAATACTTTTACAATGAAATAATTATTTCTACATTGTGATGCCCCTATTTTCCTGCTTAAATCAACTACCACTTTCCTGTTCCAGCTGCCCCTGGGCTTAAAGAGGATGCAGTTTAGGGCTAGAAAATGCTTTCAGGCAGGAGTTCTTAAACTTCACCATATATCAGAATCCCTCGGGAGCTTGTTAAAACAGAATGCTGAACACACAAGAAGTTGTGATTCAGTAGGTCTACTGGATGCAGGGTGTTCAGTATTTGCATATTTGACAAACTCCCAGGTGATGTTGATGCTACTGGGCTGGGTACCAGTTTGAGAATTGCCATTGATGCAAACGTGCCTAACTGTCTCTGACTTTGATGCCATAGTTTTAAACTAGCTTTCAGTGCACAGAGAAAGAGAGAAAAAAATACCTGTTTGCATGTAACAATCTGTCAAAAGATGACATATGTACAGTTTCATCCTCTCCCTCTTCAAAGGTAAATTTGCAGATTCGCAGATGATAAAGTAGTTCACACTTGTTTTTTTTTTCTCTCTTCTTTATTTTGTATTTATCAAAAAAAAACACAGTAAAAAGAATTTAAAATGTGGAAGAGTTAACAATAACTATACAGAGGATAAGAATGATAGGCATGGCTTATCAAGGGAAGAAATACAAATAAGATTTTATTTGTATATTAATTTGTATATTAACACCTATATTTTCTTTGTGTTCATCTTTCCCTCTGAATTTTTTTTTCATCCCTGTATATCCTTATTCAAGGTCTCTTCCCCCTCCCAACACATCTGGTCATTTTTCTTCACTGCAACTCCCCATCCCCTCCCTGGGCAGGGAGCAGACAGTCCCATGGTCCCACTGACCCATTAATGCTTAGATCAGTCTCCACTTCT
>PVIH01018285.1:0-39008 GCA_004025045.1 Sigmodon hispidus | reverse complement strand
AAAAAAAAAAATTCAGAGGGAAAGATGAACACAAAGAAAATATAGGTGTAGCAATCTTATTTGTATTTCTTCCCTTGATAAGCCATGCCTATCATTCTTATCCTCTGTATAGTTATTGTTAACTCTTCCACATTTTAAATTCTTTTTACTGTGTTTTTTTTTGATAAATACAAAATAAAGAAGGAAGAAAAAAAATAACTCAAAGTTTACTAGAAAAATCAGGAGATATGAAACAATGGTTCATATTTGTCATAAAAGCCAAGTTGAAATAAAGATTGTTTAATGTTCAGAATACTTTATATTTTATCCTTTCAAAAATGTAAGTTTTCTGTGGTGTCTGACCTGATTTTTAGAGCAATCACAAGTTGAAGATATCTCTCTCCCACACATAAAATCTTTTTAAGGTACTTCACATGTATTCAAGCAAATCTTTATTTATAATACCTTACTATAAAATGTTTTGTAACATAGATGCATCGTGAAGCATCTAGAAGTTGAAGCTTTCTCTTATGGTATATCTTTAAACCATGGCAAAAAGTGGTTTGGTTTGTTTGCTTGTTTTCTCTTCTCTAGCAAAAGTAAGCCAAATATTTTAGACTTGAAATCCAGGGCACATATTGATTTTATAAAACTGTTTGACATTGAGAACATTTCTAAACATTGTTTTGTGATCTAAACACCTCATTATATGATGTTTCTTAAGTAAATCTGATTAATGGCCTCTTCTGTGGACTTAATTATTTTGTGGTACAAATGAGACAAGAGAAGCTCAGGGAAGTTTGGTGGTTGTCTAAATATCATGAGCTGGGAAACTGAAGGCAGTACAGACTCTTTGGGTCCATAATAGCTGTCTTTCCTCTCAGCCCGAACTCATTCCCACCATTTAGTGTCACATATTTAAATTATTAGCTCCCAGTGTAAGTCAGAGGAGAGGCTTCTTTCTTCTGGATACATGTCAGAATGAAAAGAAACCAAGGTGAGGGAAAAAATTATTTTCCCTTTCTTGTATTGCCTTTATTTTCTGAGGAAATATTTCCAATTAGTGCAAAATAGTCTCAGTGTCTGTTGTACAAGGCAACAAGTCTATGAGAAGTATAAAACCAATTGAGTGAGCCCACACACTGTGAAGCCCTAAGCCCACAAACACCAGAATTCAGTGAGTGAAGCACCGCATCCTTCTGTGTGTGTGTTATCTAAAGTGAAACCATGGTTCTCCCAGTCTCAGGCCCTTTCTGCCTGGTCTACCTTTTCCACCACACTTTCCCACTCCTGCTAATTTCTTTCTGTTAAGCCTTTGACATCCTATCTTGGATTTCATTTTCTTGGAGGTAAAGCCAAGTTCTCTCATATTACTTTTTCAAAAAAGCTCTAATCACAGTTGGAATTGAATTGTTAATATTATCATTGATTGCTAATATCTGTATCCTTATTTAAGTGTTAAGGTGCTGAAGACTGAGAGCTGTCTCATATATTGGTTGTATTTCCTTCGCCTCACTTAAAGCTCTTATACAAACAGCATGGGTGAATACTCTTATTTAACGTAGCTCTTGAAGTCTTAGCTAGAGAATAAGTCAAGATAAAGTGATGAAAGTGATACAAATAGAAAGGAAGAAGTCAAATTTTCCCTATTTGTAGGTGACATGGTCCTATATTAAAAATATCCCAAGGATGCCACCGCTAACCCTTTGATTCTGTAATTTGTTGATTTAATCTAAATTTTATTAACTTTAACCCTAACTCTTACTTCTTTTCATTTAGTATTTTTGCATTTTGGCTTCTTCTTGCCACTCCAAAACCATGAGATCCACCCATTATTTCTTTGCACTCTAGAGTCAACTCTCTGATGTTTTCAAGTACAAGTACTTGCAGCTATAAACTTTGCTCTTAGCAACACCTTTGTGAATCCCAAAGACTCTGTTGACTTCTAGTTTCACTTTGATTCTAGGAATTTTAAAAGAATATGTTATTCAGTCTCCACATATTTGTATAGTTTCTCTTCTACTACTTTCTAGTTTTATTCTACTATGATTTTTTCCTTTTTCTATTTAAAAATTGTTTCTTTTCCATATCCTCTACTGTTCCCCTTCCTTCCTTCTGCCTATCCTCCCTTATTTCATTCATCACTTTGCTTTTGTTCCCTGGGGTACATTTGTGTCTTTTGAGTTCTTTAAATATACTTACAGTGATTATTTAATTTCTTTGTATGGAAATTCTTCTAGATCACTTTCATTAGTTGCCACATTATCCACCCAGACTATTTTACCAAACAATCTATTAAAATTGAAGTTGAAAGCAAAAGTTCTTATGATAAAAACAGATTAAAGAAATTTGTGACCAGCTCAACAGAGAATACTAGATGTAATAATTTGGTTGGAAGGTAAAGATAAGCATACTCAAGAGGTCATGGGGAATAAATAAACAATTCGAGAACGGTTAACCAAAAGGGGTCCAAGAAAACACCACAAACAACAAAATGACAGCAACTAACACACAGTAATAACTCTTTCAATAATAACTTTTACTATTAATGGTCTCAATCTCCCCAATACAGAGACATAGACTAGCAGATTGAATTAGAAAAATATGATCTATATTTTTGATAGCTCCAAGAAATACCTTTCTGTCAAGCATAGACACCACCTTAAGTTACAAGATGAGAAAAGGTATTTCAAGCAAATGATCTAGCAAACAAGCTATTCTGACAAAATAAATTTCAAACCAAAACTACCCAGAAGAAAAAAGAGATATCATTTTATATTCTTTATAAGAAGAATCCACCTAGTGAATATTATAATTTTAAGCATAAATGCACCAAAAATATGTACACTCAATTTTATGAAAGATCTAAAAACACAGACTGACCCAAAACAGTAATAGTGGGTGACTTTGCTACCCATCTCCCCAAAAGACAGGGTCCTCTTCAGGAGATATTTACCTATTCTTGTTGTGGAATATTATTTTAAGAAGTGTTACATGTATTTATGCTGTGGAACATTTGTTTAATGATGCAAAGATGTATTGCATTTTTCTATGTTGCATTTGTTTAACTCTATGAAGCTGTGTTACTTTGCCTGTCTAAAACACCTGATGCTCTAATAAAGAACTGAATGGCCAACACCAAGTCAGGAGAAAGGATAGGCAGGGCTGGCAGGGAGAGAGAATAAATAGAAAAAGAAATCAGAGAGAGAAAGAAAGAAAGAAAGAGCAAGAGAACAAGGAGAGGAGGATGCTAGGTCCCATGGTCAGCCTTGGAGTAAGAGTGAAAGTAAGATTACAGAAGAAAAGAAAAAAGCCCAGAGGCAAAAGATGGATGAGATCATTTTAAGCTAAGAAAAGCTGTCAAAGTCAGGCCAAGCTAGGCTTCTGTGAATGGTTTATTTAGAAGATAGAGCAAAAGCATTCTTATTTCATTGAAAGACGATGGGTGAATAAAGTGATTTAAAACACACACACACACAAAAGTAAAAACAAAAAACAACATATACTCATACTGTAAAGTATTTTTTTCCATTTTCCCTCTTGATTTCAGAGTCCTGTGTCTTGCATTAAGGTCTTTGATCCATCTGGAGCTAACTGTCACGTAGAGTGAGAGATGTGGACTTACTTTCGTTCTTCTATGTGTGAATATGCAGTTTTCAACATGTTTGTGAAAAATCAGGTGGCTGTTACTGCTTGACTTTATTTCTCAGCCCTCTGTTCTACTCCACTGACCTGTTTTTATGCCAATGATATAAGGAAAAAAAATGAGTGTTTTTAACTTTAATGGAGGCCTTTCTTCTCACCCTGGGTGGTTTTAACTCAGGGGTTAGGGTGCCAGACACTCCCAGTCAGACAAAATTTCCACTGACTCGCTGGCCTCTGGGTTCATGTCTCACAAATTCAAAGGATAAAATCAGACCCTAGAGGGTGAGTTTTAGGATGAAGTGTATTATAGATGTGTAGGTGGGGGCTTGAAAAAGGGTGATAAGAGATCCTGCAGAACTGGAGTAGCTTCCTGCCAATGGGACACTGTCAAGCTACTAGCCTATGAGCTTTTAACACGGCTCATGACATTAACTGTGGTGTGACATGAGAGGGCTTGAGCTAGTCAGTCCAATTGACCCAATGACGGTGTTCTGATGCCTTCTCTCAATTTTTGTCATATGTATACTTTCCTGGCAGAGGTAGGGATAACAAAAAGTCAGAATGCCAGAATTCTCTTCTGGCATTTCTGGTCTTCAACAAGGACTAGAAAAATGTGAACATTCTTTCAGCTACTCAGCATAACTCTTTCTGTTATGCCTTCGAAAATCAGAGAAATAAACAGAGAATACATAGCAGGCATACTCCATAGGCCCCCATTGTAACTGATAAACAACAGTAACATTTTAGGTCACATCTATTGTTTCAGTGTGCCAGAGGATAAGGCAGGAGAATTATGAGTTTAAAGGCAGCCTGTCTAAGTGCATAACTCAGGGCCTGCCAGAACTACATAGGAAGAAAACCAGGAAAAAGAAAGCAAAGGTTAAGAATGTATCTCAGTAATAGAGCTTTTATCTAACATGTGATTGTCACCATATCAACTGTCCCTGGGGATTCTATAGGACTGGAAAGTTTTAAACTCTGAGTTTAAAAAGTCAAAGGAAAATTTTAGATGCTTACTAGATACTGGGGGTGGTTCCATTATTCTCAGACAGTAAGTAGCAATTATCTAGTTAAGTTCATTCATCCTTACAAGACCAAGAACCAAACTTTCTCCACATGGCAGGTTGGTGAGATACATGGACATGTGCTGGGAATTGCCACTCTGCTATTTATTGAGCCTTTGGTGGCATTACTTTCTAATCCTGCCAGGCTGCAGCTCAGCTTTGGGTTTATTATTCTACATAGAAGCTGCTCTAATAACTGTTTCTATTGCATCTGTTCTATTACAACAGCCCTCACTTCAAGGTCAATGAGCCAATATTGAGAGTCTGTCTGATGCTGAGAAAGTCTTTGCAGAATCAGGAAAAAAATGACCATAGATGAGCTCTGGGCACACTCTCTAAGTCTCCACTATGAGAGGTAAACAAGAGTGATGTGTTAGATAAACAGGAATTAGTACCAGTTGTCCAGTAGTCTTTTATCATTTTTCTTCTTTTATTTTTTTATTTCTTTAGAAAAGGGTCTCATGTATTCTAAGTGGGCTTGATCCTCCTGAATGTTGGAATTATCATCATGCCTTATTTATATTAATCTGGGAATCAAACTCAGGGTTTCATGCATGCTGGTGTGAACTCTACCAACTCAGCTGCATCCACAGTTCTTTGTCCTGAATTTTAATTATTTATCTTGCCCCTATATACAATATCCTGTCAAAACAATCAGTCATTTTAAAGGTGTTCCAGATCTACAAACTTTCTAAAATCTGACTGGCGGATGATAATTCTGTTTTATGATCAAAGTTGAAATTTTGTTTACTTGGCCTAGACTTCATCTGCTTATACAAAGTGCTGATTCAGTAGAGCATTTCTTCATTTCACCTCTGGGAACAGCACACAGTAGCCAGAACCATAGGTGAGTGTGAGTCAGACCTTCCTGATTGCTGCTGTGACTGTGCTGCCTGTCATGGTGGTCACACCCATCTTGCCACTGGTGGCTGAGTGATGTCATTTTTGTCACTGCCGTGCCAGGATCTAATTACTACCATTGCATTTAGGTTTTCCAACTCAGTTACCACACATCCCACTGTCAAGGCTAGTCTGTAGGGAGAGATCACCAGACCTTATTGGGCTCTCGGCACAACACTGTTTCTCGGTGTCAGTCAGAAGTGTGTATTCTGCACTCTTCCAGCATTCAGGATGTTATGTGGCAAGCAGAGTCTAGTTCTCCAAACTCTCCACACCTTCAAATTCCCTTTTCTATCAAACCAACACAAATCCAGAATTTCTAGAAGAATCTCTGTAGTCTACATTTTGCTTCATGTGTTAGCCAGTTTACTAAACTACCTACAGGTGCCCTTTCTAATTGCCTCAGGTACAACAAGAAGTACAGAATTAACCTGGTAGTCTCATTTCAACAAATTTAAACCGATCTGACTTTGTTTCTTTTGCCATTAACCTGTATCCTCAGTATACTCTCCTACATAATTTCCTGATTTCTATATGAATTAGAAAACCTAAATAGTTCATTTGAGGTATACTCTACCACTTCATGGGTTATTTTAGACCTGAGTTTAGGAAGCGGTGGAGATTTGACTCTAATTACAGGTCTAGACATAATCAGCTATAGAGTCTGGAGACCAATGGGCAATGTCTTACTAAGTAACTGACTCAGAGGAGGCACAGGGGATTTCCCTTCACTAAAGATGAGAAAACACTACAGCCAGGTATTTATAGGGTCCTCCCACTGGAGCATCTGCTTCCACTGGGGAGGGGAAGGAGGTTCCACTAGCAATGAGGGAGATTGTTCGCACTGACAAAGGCATCAGAATGTGGGATTAAATGTCTAGTGCTTCATTGGAGCCTTTATATACATTCCTATCTCAATATACAGGATCCTATCCTTTCCAGTAAATATCCTTACCTTAATGGTGGTATATGGACTGTGAAGCCAATATCATAAGTTAAGCTGGTACGGAGAATGATAATGTCTACGTTAATTTTCATCTCTGAAGCTACAGGAGTTAGGGGTCTCCTTCAGGGTAAACACAGAAAGCTGCTTATACTTGCCTATGTTTTTCCTTTTTAATTACTGAGGAATAACCAATGGTATAGGATATTTTATTCATCAGTTGAAGGGCATCTGGGTTAATTAATCATGATTATGAACTAAGTTGATATAAATATTCATGGACGAGTTTTTGTGTGGACATCTGCCTTCATTTCTCCTGAATAAATACCCAAGAGTGGGATTTCTAAGTCCTTCAGTAAATATGATTAACTTCATTAGAAGCAGCGAACTGTTTCCCAGTGTAGCTTGCTGTTTGCCTTTCTGTCTGGAGCACATGAAAACTGAGGTTGCTCTGCACTGTTACCAGTGCCTGGAACTGCTGGATTAATGGACTTAATTATACCTATTCTTACAAGTGTAAAGTTATATGTCATTATGGTTAGTTTGCATTGCCTGGTGATTAATGACATTAAAAATCCTTTTCAGTGTTTATTTGCCATTGGTAAATTTTAGTTTAGTCAGTTTGTGCTCTCTCTCTCTCTCTCTCTCTCTCTCTCTCTCTCTCTCTCTCTCTCTCCTCTTCTCTTCTCTTCTCTTTCCCTGTGTGTGCATCCACATCATTTTTATAGCTATAAAATTAATTTAATTTTCTTGATGAATGATACCTCAGGTTTATATTTGCTGTTGAATATTTATTTAGTAAAGCTTTGACCCAAATCACTTTTGTCTATTTTAAATGTGTTTTATGTTGTTATTTTTGACATTTTAGGGAATTTATATTAACATCATTTATCTGTGTCTTATAAATTTCAATGTTATATTTTTATTTTTTCCATTGACTCAAAATATTTTTCCTAGAAACAGTGTCACTAAGCTCACCTTGAAGATGTGATCATCCTATCCTGACCTCCCCACACTGGAACTGAACATGTACACCATCACATTCAGCTCAATTTGAAATATTCTTTAATCCATATTTTATTTTTTACTTAAAGCTTTAAGGCCTATTGTTTAATTTCCAACTTAAGAGAGCTTCACATTTCTTTTATTAATTTCTAGTTCAGTGGTGTGTGGTTAGAGAATGTATTTTTTCTGATTTAATCTTTTTAAATTTGTTGTTTGTGGTTCAAATATTGTCTATCTTGAACCCATCCAAAGAGGAAAGAACTCATTGAAATCATAACCCAGACACAACTTATTGATGTATAGATAATATAAGAGTATTGAGGCTTGGGAAATGTGTAACTCCACATGGAGCTCATCATCTGGGCTTCCTTAGCTCTGGCCTCCACTCACTTTGTTAATATCAAAGAGGAAAGAAAGCTGTTTTGAATTTGTGTTCCTTTGTCCCCTCTGCCTCCTTTGTCCTTAGTTGTGTCCCTGAGACCCAGGATGGCTGACCATCTATTTCCCCTGTTCTGATGCTGCAGCCCACACGGGACCACACTAGCATCACTCTTGGTCCTTTTCCTCTCAGAAGCATCACAACTGCCTCACCATCCTTAGCTGTTCCTCGGCACATCTGCCCCGTCTCTATCCAGGTCTCCCTCTCTCCCTTCATTTCTCAGTCATCTTTTTTATGTTCTCTGTATCTCAGACAATTGATAGGGAGCTTAAATATTGATGATTTAATGATATGTGTGCTTCGTTTTGATTTGTTATTTACATAGCAATCCAAAGAAGTATCTTTTACAATTTATGCAATTTTTCATCTAACCCATCCCAATAGTGCCAGGCTCTTCTCTCTATTTCCTCTTACTCATCCTAGTCATAGTGTAGTATTAGCATTTTCATATGGCCTGTTTTCTCCAGAAACTGGAGTGGCTTCTCTGCAGCCAGCATTTATCATGTTGGTCTGTGGCCTCTGCACAACTCTCTCCAGTAGACTATAATTCTCTCAGGATAGTACACTATTCATTTTTCTAAACCTGGCATCTAACACATGCTTGGTATATAGTCATTGTTCAATAAAGGTAGAATCAATGAGCTTTAGAGGGAGGCTAGGCTCCTAGAAACCAGAACTATATAATCTAGTTACACTATAGAGTTACGCTCACCAATCAACAAACCTCTTCGTAGAATTATTAGTGTTGGATGTTGAAAGGCTTTCTTCGATCCTATTTAAAAACAGATTGAGAGATTCCTTGGTTCATTCATATCCCCTTAATGTTACCTTATCTGAACACTCAGCTCAGTACAGAGCAAAGTTCACAGAGTTGTAATTTAAGGACCTCCCATACACCCATGGACACTACTGTTCTTTCTGGGTTATAAAGACTTATAGTGAATCAAATGAAGCCATCTTCTCCTCAGGTTCTCTAACCTGAAAACATGAACAGAAGCAGAACTGCAGGCCCTGGACCATTTCTCCTTTCTCGTTCATCTTCTATAAACTAACTTTGGAATCTTGAGACTTCACTGTTGACCCTGAAAGTAAATGTCGCAACAATGATGCTATTTAAAACAGTTTCCAAGGTTATGCTCTAGAGCTTAAGTGTGTCTTCCTTCAGCTTGGACCAAACCTACGTCATTCTGTTTTCTACTCCATATGGTCTGGCAAGTACCTCCTCCCTTCTCCACAGCAGGGAGCTAACTTTATAGCACAAACTGTGAGTCACAATGACAAGAAACAAATGATGCAAACAACCCCATCACAACACAGGCTGGCACAAACATTGGAACGAGGCATGGAAATACCGAGGGTCTGCCTCTTCTCAAGCCTGAGTCATCTCCTCTGACACAGCACAGGAGCGGTCAGCTTCTGGTTACCTTTTTTGCAGCAGAACCATTCACTTGGCTTATTTGAAGTCTATGTCATAAAAGATAGCTATATGTCTATAACTATTACCTTTCTGCTTGTCACATTCTAGCAATCTTGAACAACTACTATAGTTGGTGACAAATTATTTAAAGCACTCATATGGGACGTTCCTTTTCCCTGTATATAGAGGTGGTTTATGCCAAGAAAATCCCTCTAAACAAAAAGATGACTAGAAATTGGTATAGAGAAATGTAATAACAATCAAATTTACTCTATGTGTAAGGAGCTATAGGGAGCTTTTGATAGTGTTATAGCCCAGGTATAAGGCTGATTTCAAGGAACTGTGTGAAAGTGACAACATGTTAGAAACCCAGCTCAACATCTTTTTCTCAGTAGTCACAACATTTCATACACTTGTTAATGGAATGATTTAATCTGTGCTGATGAATATGATTAACCTCTATTTTATAAATCAGAAATTTTAGGCTCATAGAGGTAAATAAGACTAGAGCCTTATTCCAACTAAACACGTAGTTAAGGTGTTTGACTGGACAGTTCGTCTCCACACAAATTAACCCACTCATGTCTGTCATCAACATTCCACACCCAAGCGGGCAATAATTTGCTTCTCCCTCGCCTGAATTTTTTTCACTGTTCTCACTGTCAATTAAGACTTCAGAATCGGTTTGGGTTCCGGTTTCGGGACCAGGTTCTGCCTGTGGTGTGTGTCTCAACACACTCCTTAGCAGACAGGAATAGACTTTGGCTGTGAGGGTTCCTCCAGCTGCTACTAAAACAGAGAACTTGCATGGCCACCTCGCCTCCAACTGCTTCAACAGAGAAGGACTGAGGACTCTGAAATGCAGACTCAGACTTCCGCCCAGATGTCAGGTGAGGTCAGCAGACCCCAGCACCTGAATCCCGGCCAGGGAAAATTGGGTTCCAGTTCCGGTTCAGGTTCCGGGACTGGGTACTGTCTGTGGTGTGTGTATCCACACACTTCTTAGCAGACAGGAATACAGTTTGGCTGTGAGGGTTCCTCCAGTCTCACCTAAAAGAGGGGGCATCGCAGGGCAACCCCGCCCTCAACTGCATCAGCAGAGAAAGACTAAGGACTTGAAATTCAGACCCCTGCCCAGAGCAGTGTCAGATTGAGCAGACCCCTTGCTCAGAGGCAGCAGGAGACACACAAACCTGCTTGCCACAACTGACTAGGAGCCACCTAATCATGAAACACTGAAGCCATGGGCAGACGCCAGTGCAAAAAAAAATATATATATATATAATAATATAAAGAACAACAAGGTAACTCCAGAAGAAAGTGGTGGTTCTACAACTACAAGACCTGAACAGAGCAATGAAGAGGAAGCAGAAGGAAGCATCACCAAAAATACCTTTATGATGATCATTGAAGCTCTCAAAGAAGATATGAAAAATTCCCTTAAAGAAATAGAAGAAAATACTAACAAAAAAATGGAAGAGATGAACAAATCCTTGAAAGAAAACCAGGAAAAGGTAAACCAAAAAATGAAAGAAACATGCCAGGAACTAAAAACTGAAATAGAAGCAATAAAAAAGGCCCAAAATGAGACAAAGATGGAAATAAAAAACATGAAGAAAAAAGCTGGAACTACAGATACGAGCATAACCAACAGAATTCAAGAGATGGTAGAGAGAATCTCTGAAGTGGGAGACTCAGTAGCTGAAATAGGAAGTGAGGATACTATGGTGAGCTTGAAACTCTTTGAAGAAGGCTGTCTCGCATGATACAATTTAAAAATGGTTATTTTTTTTTCTCAGAGTTACTGCAGAAAGAGAAGGATTTTTTCTAAGTGAACTGTAACTAACACGTGCATTTGCATTTTGAAAGTTAAAAATATTATTTCGGGTTCAAATTCTTCTGGATAATTCTTTCCTAAATGAGCAAATCCCTGGATTTGGAGACCATTTCTGATAAACTATGCCTAAAGACAGGTTGGAGAGAAGGCTCAGTGGTTAAGAGCACTGGCCGGAGGACCTGAGTTTGAATCCCAGCAGTTAACAACTGTCTGTAATTCCAAGCTCTGACCCTCTTTACACAGTTATACATGCAGGCAAAACACCAATTCACATAAAATAAAAATAAATATATTTTAAAAAAACATGCTTGAAGAAAAGTAATTGTAAATAAAGTTTTTTTCTTAGTGTGTTTAAAATAACCAGAAATTAGAATAATGTGTGTGTGTATGTGTGTGTGAATAATAGGGTACAGTGTAGAATCTATAGAGTCCTATACACATAACTTCCTACCTTTAAGCATCAGGGAGCTGTAGAGCTCTTGCCCAGTAAGTGTGAGACCTTGGGTTCCATATCCCATATCTTTCCTGTAATCTTTTAGTACTTGGGAAGTGAAAGCGGATTCAGAGGTTTGAGCTAATCCTTGGCTATACAGTTTGAGGCAACCCTGAGTTACAGAAAACAGTTTGAGTTATAGAAACCTGTCTCAAAAACCATAAAAGCAAAAAGAAAGCAGTGGAATTATGATGTCATTTTTAACTCCCTTGTTTACCTGGCTGCTGAGAAGGGAGAAGTTCAACTCTGAGATATGAAAATTATAATGTAATGGGAACTTGGCTGAGGCAAATTCAAACTCTTCGAAAATTCAAGTTACCTTTCATTTATATTTTACAGATTGATTCTCTAAAACCTCAGTCTACCTCCTTATTTCTTCTCACTGTGGGCATTAGCCCACTCATATTGAGGGTAGTCACTTTCTGATTTGCTAGGAGAGCTGTGGGGCTCAGGCCAGTGGGTATATGTGCATGCCTTACCTGCTCAATTAAATCTAGCTGAACAGAGGATTGTGCAGTCCAAAGGCAGGAAAAAGACAAGACAACATGGAATTAACTGCTTGTGGACTCTTGCTAATGGCAAAATGGACATCAACACAGCCATTTAATGGAGACAGTTTTTCACCTGAAGTCCCAAATGTGGTAATGTGTTTAATAAAACCTAAATATTGGGGAGAGAGCACACAGTCAAATCCTAGGCAGACAGCTCAGGAAATTCTTAAACCTTGGATACAAAGATAAACAGCTGAGTCAGTCACACATACCTTTAATCTCAGCACAGGGAAAGCCAGGAGTGGCATCCAACACCCTTGATCCCATAAATCCAGAGACAGAACTTCTTCTGTTTCTGTGAGTTCAAGGCTACACACCTTTAATCCTAATCTAGATGGGATAGGGTATATAAGGGCTGTAGAAACCAGGCAGAGACAGAAGTTACAGGCAGAAGCTACTAGGTGTGAGGCTGAGGAAGGTGCAAGACAGCTGGGTGAGCATTGACTGTGGTGCTTCCTCTCTCTGATATTTCAGCCTTCCCCTGATATTTGACTCTGAGTCTCATTCGTGCTACTATGTGGTGACATATACTTAATAAAATTAATCTGGGGGAAAAAAAGACTTCAGACTCCCAGTCCTTTTCTTCTCACAGGACTGAGTCCCTGCTGTACTCTCATGACTCTGCTTTCCTCTGCTTGTTATGTAGCTGTAGCTACTTTCCAACTCTATTTTCTTTCCAACCAGTTTACAAGTGGTCTAAGAGTACCAAGGTTTTTATTTAGATTTATTTTATATGTATTAGTGTTTTGCATAAATGTGTACCACATGGGTGATTGGTCAACTCTGAACTTCATATAATGCCATGCACAAGAAAAAGTCAGGCTCTGGGTGCTCCATATTGAATAGCTATTGTTTTAGAAAAAAAAAAAATCTATGTAAAATGCACAGTACAGTTTCAAGAGTAGAGCAAATATATGCACAACTTAAAGAGAGCATAAAAGCCAACATCTGTGTGCCCACAGCTCAACTTCAGAAATTTAATACTGAAGAAACTTTAGAACTCTCCATACACATCTGTCTTTGCAATCCTCTTTCTTTCTTGAAAGTGATCATTAGTCTTATTGTCTGTCATTTCCATTATAGTTTTACTAACCAAGCACCTCCAGGCAATAAGTTGTTTCAATTTATTCATAAAACTATCTTATAATTCCAGCAACAATGTGTATTTTCTGGTTTCCTGCAGCAACATTATTGAAACTTGTAAGTTCATTTTATGTTTCATTATTCAATAAAATTCCCAGCACACATTGGCCATACATAACAGGAAGGTATCAATTAGTAATGATCACAAGCAATAAATAGAGCTGTTTACTCAAAAGTTTCAAATAGAAGAGTCCTATCATTTCATCCTAAAAGTAGTCCCTCCTGCATAATTAAGACCAATAAAATCACTCTTACACAACTAACAACAACAACAAAAACGCAAGATTAGTAAGTAGCAAGGAGCGTGTTCAAAAACCACTGCTTACCATGCCTATTCTTTTTAATAAACAAGGATATGCAGCATATTAAACATGAATGCAAAAGCACAAAGCTATTTGTGGATACATGTTTCTAGCCTTGTCTTGATGGAAACTTCTGTTTCAGGTATACAGAAAGAATACATGTTTGAGATAGGAAAGTACAGTGGCAAGCCACTCCAGGGTCTTCCTGGCCTATAAAAGAGGATGCCTATTTTGAGGTGCACTAGTTGTCAGGTGTCTTTCATCACTTAAGTCCATATAATCTCTGCTCCAGAAATCTAGGATAATGGAGATTATAACTTCTGGTGATATTCTTGATCAACAAGGAAAATAAAAGGAGAGCTAGAGATGTTCAAGTGGACCTTTTGAAGCTTAGTTTCATAAGTAACATAATATATACTTTAAATATATATACTGTTAGATGTATTTCAAAGAAAAAAGGGGTGAACTATTATTTCTATATCACTGATTATAGACTATTCAACCTATAGTAAAATCTTAGGAAAGCCAAAAGAATAAGAGAATCTTACTGTATCTACCATAGAAGGCTACCTCTACCCAGACTATGGGTGTAATAAGTAACAGGTAATGTTTCACTTTTTTACCTTCTTCATATGTCACAAAAATACTTACAAACTTAGGGATGATAAAGAGAGAAGGCAAAGGGCATGACAGAAAGAATGGACCCACCTTATGGAGATTGGGAACATGAAGAGACTATGGACAGGGTGTATCTTTCTAGGGCATGCCCTGTGTGACCAACATACTCCAAATATTGCCTACCTCTTCCTTTTAATTACCTCCAGGTACCTCCTGAGCCATCATATCCCTGAAGACATATCAGGTTTAACAGTCTCAATATGCTAAACTATCTGCACAAAAGCTAAGGAAATAATGTAAGAGATCATAGTGCAGGGTTTAGCACAAAATGAAGAGACCAGCTGAAGAAGGCAGAAAGAAAAGAATAGTTGATGTTATCCTTCCCCAAATTTACTGTCTTAGATTTGAAATCCAGTGCCAGGTTCACCACAGGAGAACCCAGATCTTGGCAAAGCACCATGACACCTATAGCCAGGCCAACATAAATATAGTAGTGATGGGGACTGCATTAGTCCAGGAAGCAGAGGCTACCTCAATCTGCCTTTTCCAACCCCAGGAGGCAGAGGAGGTGGCGGAACTCCACCCATCCACTGGAAAGCAGAATTGAAAAGCTGGAATAAACCTTAATGCTAGAGCACACCACAGTGAGACTCAGAGACCAGCAGGAACTGAAGCTAAAGTTCACAGGTGACCTGCTTCGATTAAGTAGGAATCTGTGTAGCAATGAAACAAATATAAGTTTGAGTCTACAGCATAGCCAGTCTTGGAATAAGTGGCTTAATGAAAGTTCTGTTGCTGTGAAGAAACACCATGACCATAGCAACTCTTATAAAAGGAAACATTTAATTGGGGCCAATTCAGAGGTTTTGTCCATTGCTGTCATGGCAGGAAGAACAGTGGTATGCAGGCAGAGATGGTGCTGGAGAAGCTGCAAGTTCTCCATCTTGATCTGCAGGAGAGAGAGAGAGAGAGAGAGAGAGAGAGAGAGAGAGAGAGAGAAACAGACTGTGCCTGAATAGTGCCACTCTCTATGAGCCTATGGGGGCCATTTTCATTCAAACCACAATAGTGAGCTTGGGAGACACTTACAGATCTAGATAGTACTGGTCCCTGTGACTGTAAGACTTGGGTCAGAACCAGCTTTTACCCTCAGCCTTGGTGGCCACAAGAAGCAACTAATTCCCCAAATTTGGGTAACACTAGAAAATCCCTGCCATAAAATAGAGACATGAGCCCCACTCGAGTGGATGTGGGCTTTGATGTGTATCTGTAGCAAACAGGGCAGAGAGCTGGGGAACACTTGAAACAGACTATTTTGTTTGTAACATTCAAGCACAATCTAGTTCACCACCAGCCTGGATGACCAAACCCAATCTTCAGCAGCTACATGTGGTATAAGACCCCATTCTCTAGGACAAGACAGATAGCAAACTTAAGACTTTTCTCAAGGGCTTTTGTGAAGGCTGGGAAAGTGTAACAATGGGGAAATACTAATGGTCTCCAACCCCAGATCTGCCTGTGGGTGGAGCTCCTGGAGCAGCTTTGGGCCATGAAGAAGGCATGTCTACTAGAATCCTACTGCAGCCAACATCATCAGAAAGCTAGCCTTGGGTCAGACCTCCACCTCAGGAATAGAAACCAAATAAAATCTCCAGATTAGGTCCTACTCCAGACTGCAATTGTCTTGGCAACCAGGACTCACAGTGTCACATAGCCTATCCACACCAGCAGTCTCAGGTGTGGCATTAGATCCTAAAGATGGTTCATTTACAGTGATCAAGCAGAATCCTGTGGGCCTATTCACAGGTATGTGACTAGAAGTGGCTGAGACGCTCAGCCCTCCCCAGGCCCCAGAGTGAGGCCTGTGCAGGCTGTTTACTCCTTTAGGTACTGATTCAACTGGGAGTTTTTTCTATTATTCTATCTCTCTGTCCTGCTATATAAGGAAATAAATTTTGAAATGATTAATCTGTTTCTTTTTCTTAGCACCCGACCTCTGCCCAGACCTTCAGAATATTTGTTGTAGTTTTTAGTATACTCTTCAAATCTAGTATTACAAACAAATATAGTAAAGATTTTTACACTGATTTGTTGAAATTTTGTCTTTTGACAGGAGATGTTTCATGTCTGTTCCCTGGGCATCTTCCTGACTCAGAGTCTGCTAGGAGTAACTCATGTATTACACCAGTCTAGTCTTCTGTTGCCTTGGTTCTTTGTGAGAAATTAGGTGTCTCATTGATTCTATTTTTTGAAGCCAGTTTGAGAAATGAAGTCAACCTTCCTTTAATTGAAGGGTGGAGTCTCCCTTTCCAATTACAAAATGAGGGTTCTACCACAGCGACACATGGAATACCAGAAAATAATGTGTAACATGGAAAGGAACAGTCATCGAGAAACTGTGAGCAGCAGAAAGCTTGTGAAGGTGATCTTATGTGATATTTGACAGATGTCAGATTTCACAGAAAGCTTTCAAAGCAGCTATCACAAGTGATCTCAAATAGCCAGCTACATGATAACAAAAAGGCTTAATTACAAAGACAGGAAAATTCTAAATTCAAAAAAGGAAAAAGAATAAAGAAAAATAGCTCATTACTTACAAGTAAACCTCTAGAAAGATATACAGCTAGTTTCTCAGAAAAGAAAGTCCAGGTTAGAAGGATGACGTAATCAGAATGAACAAAATACAACTACCAACTAGTCATCCTTTGTCCAGGCCTGGAGATGTATGTACCTCAGTTGCCTATTCTGCACTAAGCCTTGGGTTTCATCCTCAGCACTGTGTAAACTGGCCATGGTGATGCACACCTGTGATCCCAGCACTTGGGAGGTAAAGGCAGAAGGATTTGCAGTTCATCTTTGGCTACATTAAGAGGTGATGCCTAATGGGTAGTACCTAGGTAGAATGCTTAGGAATTGGGAATTATCTAGAGGAAAGAATGCTGCCATTGGCTTGCTAAATGGTCATACGTTCCAACCTAATAATCTAAATAGTTACGTTTACATTCACAGACTTGTACTACTTTCAACTTTAGTCAAAACTTCTTTCCAAAGCAGGTGGTGGTTAATGCAAGGGCTCATAACTGTCACATGGCCCAGAATAAGTAACGATGAGTGTTCAGAAGTAGATGAACCATCTTCTTCCCTCATCCAAGGCTCAAGGAAGTTCTGAGAAGAAGGAGTGGAAAGAATGTTGAGAGTGAGCAAGTGGGAAGGAGAGCTATGAAATGTCACTTCTAGACATGACGTGGAAGCTGCATGTAACAACGAACAGCAGCTGTGGCCACCTTCAGAAGACCTCCACAAAATCAAGGTAGTCAAGGCATTGACTGAGAGGGGCCCTGGTAAGTTGTCCAGTGCCACAGTGATGGATGCTCCCAGACTTGTTTACATATGAACAGCACTAGTTGGAGTTAATGGTTTTGTCAACAAAAAAGGAAGCCATAATACTGGGAAGAATATGGAGTCTGGGGCAATAGGAAGTATTGGAAGCAGATAGTGGAAAATGGATATGATCGAAAACTGATATAAAGGTATAAAATTTTCAAATAGTAAATTTAAAATAATAAATTTAAAAAGAGAGGAGTTGGGGCCTAGTAGAGGTGCCCTTCTGAAAGAGATAATTGCAATTTCCTAAGACAGTGAGTTTTACAGTCAATGTGGCATTGTGACAAATCACCAGAAACTGAGGGGAAAAGGCTCTCTAATCTTGAGCATTCAGCTTCTCAAGCTGTGAACTAAGTAAACCTCCACTTAAAAAAAAAAAAAACAACTCGTCTAAGACAGTATTCACACATGCAATCTCCTACCTACATTTCTACTAAGATGCATTACATAGCCAAGCTGAACTTCTTCCTAGAATTTGTTCCTTTAAATACCTCTTACCTTTGTCAGTTTTTAGAATGTGCCATCAAGATTGTGCTTCTCTCATTCTCTGAGATCTCCTACCCATTGTGCTGGCTGTTTCATGGCATTTGGTGAATTTAAGATACCTACAGAACCTCTATCAACTCATATTCCAAAGTCTTTTCAACAAGCCCCCAAGAATTTCTAACTCACCATGACCATCCCTGAAATGTGACTGTACGGATGCGCTGGTAGACAGGCATTGCATCTCACATCACAGACTCCACCCTGAACTAGAGATGAGTCAGCTCCACACAACACACAGGCATTGACACCAGGGGAAAAAAAGGGTTGTTCCTCAATAAACATTGGGACATAATTGCCATGATATGCTAGATGGAGACAATAATGGCTGTCTGCCCTTGCAGTTGGTGTTTTCTGTCTCAATTGATAGCCCCATTTCATTTATGTGAGCAATCCAGAGGCCTGAGAGTCTGTCATTAGGCCTTCGTTATTCCCCTCTCTCCACAGGCAGTGTTACTTCACTACTGCGTCTCTCTGGTTCTCTCCCCATAAATATCTTCATTTCAACTCTTGCCACCAACTCTAGGCTTCTGATACTTCTCCACCAGACACTGTCTTAGCATTGTACCTTCCTCATTTCAGGTGGCATTAGAACAAATTTTTAAGTAAAAGCTAACTGTGACACCCTTTTTTTCTGTGCCTTCTGTAGCTCCATTCTCTCGGGAAAACAGCCTGTTCACTGCTCCCTGCCCCACCATGGAGAGAGACTTAAAGTGAGCATTCATAGGTCTTAACTGTGCCTGCTCTGTCCCTTGTGGACATCCTTGTACCAACCTCCAGATGTAAACTCTGTCCCTCCACAGATTCACAGTGACATGGCAAACCCTTCCTACCCTTCAGCTGTCAACTTTGCTTGTCACTTTCCATGACGAAATCCCTGGGAGAAACAACTGAAATGGAAGAAAGATTTGCTTGGGCTCATAGTTTCTATGATGACCGGCTATGTTGTTTCTGAGCCTGTGGTAAAACAGAGCATGATAATGGAAGAACACTGGGCACAAAGCTGTTCAACTCATGGTTGTGGGGAAGAAGAGAGGAGAGGGGAAGGAAAGGAAGAAGGGGAACAAAAGAAGGAAGGAATGTTATAAACCCTTAAAACTGTGGCTCACTTTCTCCAGTTAGATACCACTTAATAGTCAACTCAGCTTTCAGTTCATAAGTTAGAACCTTTATAATCAATTCCTTCTCAATAGCTCTGCCAGCTGAGGGTCAATCCTTCAACATTTGAGCCATTTTTGGTGGGGTACAGTTAACATCCAAACTGTAATGCCAGATTAGATATCATTTAGTTTAGACAAATTCTCCTGGATTCCTTAGTCTGGCAAGGGATTTGTGATTAACAATGATAATACCATGGACATCCCACTGTTGAATTCACACTGTATTACAATAAACTATACATTTGTCTGAATTGCCCAGAGGACTTTGAATTCTCATGAAAGGAATAATGTCTTTCGCATTCACTATGACATTCCCACTCTCTATAACAGCATTAGCAAAGTAAAAATATGTTTAAAATAATAGCTAACATTCACTAAGAACTTGGTAAGTGTCACTATTATTTTAAGTGCTTTACATATGTTAACTAACTGTATA
The DNA here is from genome assembly GCA_004025045.1 of Sigmodon hispidus. Classification (NCBI taxonomy): domain Eukaryota; kingdom Metazoa; phylum Chordata; class Mammalia; order Rodentia; family Cricetidae; genus Sigmodon; species Sigmodon hispidus. Next base: position 19,149 of record PVIH01018285.1, on the reverse strand, counting down.
TGCCAAGAATTAATCCAGTGTGTGTGTCGTAAAGATGAGAAAACCAAGACTCAAGATACTTGCAGAATCTTAGAGTTAAAGGTTTAAGACCAAGACCTGAACTCAGGCAATCTGGCTGCAGAATGCAATTTCTTAACCACTCTGCTACATTCTTAAGTGTATATAAGTAGCCAAAAGTGCTGTCTTAGACATTTGAGACACAAAATTGAAAGAGAGAGAAATAAAAATGTATACAAGATATTTAAAATGCCAATGGAGAATTACATACATAAGGCTTTCTAGATTTAAGACATACAAACAGAAAAAAAATCAGACAGGATATCTAGATTGGATTTGTTCAGAGAAATATTTTAGTACAAAATTCCTGAATTCAATGTGTCTGTGACTGAATTATACAGTGGAAGTTTGATATTTATGTTGAAAATGAAAGGCAAAACCCATAAGTTATTCTGGGTAGTAAATCACTTTAAAACTGTGTCTAGTTAGGGTTACTATTGCTGTGATAGAACACCAAGACCAAAAACCCTATGACCAAAGTAACATGGGAGAAAAGGGTCTTTTTACCTCATATAACAGTTCATCATCAAAAGCAGAGAGGGCAGGAACTCGGACAGAGCAGGAACCTGGAGACAGGACCTGCCCAAGATTGATGTTAGATATATGTTTCTGTCACACTCCACCTGACTTACTGGGTAGGGCTCTCAGCTAAATGAGAATGTGACAACACTGCTCATTTTGCTTGCCAGCTTGCTCAGGGTATCCCATGTCTCTGCCTTCCACATACTATGATTTCAAGAGAGCTGACACTTGAAAATCCAAGCATTTATGTGGCTGGTGGGTGTCTGGACTCTGCAAAAAGCACTTTATGCACTGAGCCACATCCCAACCCCAACATCTGTGTTTTTGAATCCAATAAAATGATTAATAATTATTAACAATTCATATTGTAGTGACAAGGGGGCACCCTCCCAGATAGCCAGTGACCATTGCTGATGATAGTCCAAAATCTTCCTGGCTTTTTAAATTGCATTTATTTTCTAGCAGGTATAAAATAATAATGTTATCTACTATGCTGGTTTTAAAATGTTAAATAATATCAATTATAAGTATAATAATTATAAATAATAAGTGAAACGTGACAAACTCAATTTCATTTGAAATTGGGAAAGAGAAATGATTTAATAGTGATTAAATATTAGTGCTCTAACGATAGAAAATGTGAGAAGAAATATGTAGAAGTTTTTTCTCTAGAAAATGTTTAATGTTCAGATCATGTTGAATGGTGTTCTAATCCTCCAAACATAGCAAAGAATTTCTAAAAGCACACAAAAAGACTGTAAGAGCCAGAGGACCAAGATGTCTGCTGTGGAATCATGTCTTTTGTATATGGCAGTTAAGCTGTGCCCATGAACTCTCAACACTATGGTCACCTAAACAAGACCTACACAATGACACCATCAGGTTATATGCCCACATAGATGAGGGAAATCTCACAAGACCTGGAGAACCATTCTCCTAAGAGAAGCATTCTGACAGAACAGCTAGTCCTAAGTGGCCAGAAGTAAACACAGGTACAACACATGAGCAACACTAAATGAACACACACACACACACACACACACACACACACACACACCAACAATGACAACTAAAGGAGAGGTCATGAAGTGTTATATAAATAGGCAAAGGTATAAATAGAGGCAGGAATTTATAAATAGATGAAGACACTTGCCAACAAAGCTAATGACCTGAGTTCAATACCTGGGACTCACATGATGGAAAAAGAGAACCAATTTCTTCAGGCTGACCTCTGACCTCTGCACAACCATGTCATGGCACGTGTACTGACCCCCCAACACATAAACTAGTAAGTGAATGCAATTATGTTTTAATTCGTTAACAATTAGCATTCACTCTGATCATATTAGGCAAAGACAGTGTAAAACACATAAAAACCTAGAATTAAGAATAATTCTAAAGAAATATTTTACAATGTAATAAAATAAACTTTCACTGTTGGTAATTACAAATATTTAGAATTAAGATTTAATTAAGAATAATAGCAAGAATTCAGTGCCAGATGGTCAGCCTGAAGGCATGCATATGAGTAGCATTTTACAGACTAGTTGATATTCCATGCACATAGGTAAATATGTATATATATTCCTAAATATAATCTTCTCAATGAGGGAAGATGGCCAAGTGTTTGTGGGAGACCAGGCAGGGGTGTGAGGGGGCATGGAGGAAATAAGGGGAAGAGAGAAATGATAAAATTATATTATGTTCTCAAAAAGAAAAGAAAAAATGTATAATAGCAAGAACTCATCATTCACTTTCATATTTGGAAAAAGAGAATAATAGTCTTGGGTTGAAAATGTTCCAAATACTTTTAGTGACTATTTTATCAGACAGGCCTTTATTCATATCTAACTAAAAGTTAAAGTTTTGTTCTATCTTATAAAACAGGTGTAAAATCTTAAATAAAAGAATGTTACATGGATTCGCTGAGCATATAACTGTAATAGATAGAAATAGATATCTTTAAAATATATTAGCTCCAAGAAGTTCAAGGTGAATCTTTAAATTAACATTTAAAATTACAGCAGAGATGAAAATTCTTCCTAGCAAAGAAAGTAATTGCTGGAAAAAAAATGGCCAAGAATTAAAAAACAGGAAAAATTGTGACATGTTGCTGTCCATGGGTGGTAAACCTGAATAAATAGTTTGTTCATCAATGCTGGGAGCTGAAGAGAAAGTGGTAACTACTCATTTTGAGTAACTACTGTAAAAGGTCAGATGGAAAACAGATTCCCCCTGTGTCACTAGGTCAGCAGAATGTCATGCTTGCTGGATCTGCACACAGGGCAACTCAGAGCTCACCTCACCTGACTAACTCATCAGAAACACATTAGAAGGTTGTTTTTGGAACAGCAGTGGGGAACCCATTTGCACCATTTTTATGACTTTCCAGACATTTATGCTGTTGTGCAGCATGGCACTTAGCTACTGTGAAGTCAATGTGGAGTTACTGGCATAACTAGGTTCTGATTTAAGATTTCTGGAATCTTGATGGTTTCTGGGTTCCAGGGCAAGCCAAAGGGACAGCTTTATTCCCAGAAATGGTACTTTGAGTAGCAGTCTCTTTATGTATGCCTGTTTCCCAGTATCCATCCAAAGCCATATGGTGTATCCAAATAAACAATGGGAACACATACACACTTTCCAAACTAGATCTGGAACTTCTCAAGAGCATAAACTGTGTTCAAGCTTCCTACAGTGCCTGATATGTCAATAAATGTTTTCTAAATACATTTTTCTATTTACTAAAAATTCATAGTGTTTTTAAACAAATTTTCATAAAGTGATTTCAATGGTTTACCTATATGTTGTCTCAAGTTGTCCACCATGGAAGGTCTCCCCATCTCCGTCAATTTAGAATATAATCTCCACAGACATGCCCAAAGGCCCATCTCCCAAGAGATGCTACATTGTGTCAAACACAGTTAACACTAATATCATTAGGGAAAATATGCTGATTTCTAAACAATTAATGGATACATATGTAGCCCAAATTCAGATTGTAATGAAAGAGACTCAGAGCCAAATATCAGGGAACGGCTGAAATATCATAGAGAGGAAACACCACAGTCAAGTCTCACCCAGAAATCTTCCAACTTCTGTAAATAGAAATACATTCATCTGCCATATTTCATTTCTATGTATACCTATAGGGTTACTCCTGGCTAGTAATGGAGTTTGGTTATAGAAGGAACAGGTGGGATATCTTATTACAATTTCTTTGGCTTGTTGCTCAGTGATGGAGAAATCCTTTTTTAATCCTTTGCTATTGATGTGATTTTTTTTATGAAACTCTGAGGCCTCCAGCACATTTCCTATCAATAAAACAGCAGTAACTATATCTAACCAGTCCTTAGGGGTAATCCAGTTATATAAGGACCATGAATTTAACATTTGTTTTACAAATGGTGAATGTATCCTATATGTCACAATTGCTTCTTTGACCTTTCTTAGTTCTTACATTTGTACTGGAGCCCATTTAGCTTCTGTAATTTTTTTATTATTTTGTGATTTTTTTTTCAAGATTACTGGGTATACTAGTGTTGGCTGTCTGATAGCCTTAGGCTGTTTTTGTGTAGCTTTAGATGACATTGCTGAGGTCTGTTCTTTACACTTCTCTGTTTGGGTTTGAATATCTTTGTGTTCCTCTTAATAGACTTTTTAAAGACTTTCTTCTTGACATTCATATTGACTTCTTTAATAATAAAACAGAAGTCAAACAAAAAATATTCTTAAAAAGCAGTATAATGCTAATCTCATCTACTTTATTTATCATTCCCTTTACTGGTTCCAATATCAAATCGTCTAGAGAAAAATCACAGAAAGAACAAGCACCTTCCATTGCCTTAAACAAAGTCCCCCTTTTTAAAAATAAGCTGGTGTACTCACCAATATAGCTGTCAGTGATGATTCAAATGACTGTGAAGTAGGGCAGCTACCTAGTGTGATAGCAGCCCAAGAAGGGCTCCAGAAATAGAAAGAACCTGCAACCCACCAGGAGAAAGAGGCTACTGTCTGAAAAACTTACCTAGATAAATGTGAAACGGAAACAGGTGTGGCCAGTCTACCTAAAGTCGGAAACTAACTCAAACACAAAACAGAACACAAAACCTAATCAGCTGGTAATTACTCCTCTGGCTATGTGTTGCTCTGGCCTGTAAGCAGCTTTTTTGGGGATTCGTGCCCCAAAGTTGGACACCAAGTGTAGCATGAATTTGAATTGTACTGAAAGAGACTCAGGAGCCAAATACTGCGGAAAGGCTGAAATATCAGAGAGAGGAAACACCACAGTCAAATCTCACCAGCTATCTTCCAACTTCCTCAGCCTCACTACTGGTCACTTCTGCCTCTGCTGATTTCCGATGCCATCTTAAATACACTTCTCGCCAGCTGTATCCCATCCAGGTTAGGATTAAAGGCAGGAACGACTCTATCTGGTAGCCAACCTTGTGTGCATAGAAACACAGAAAGTCCTGTCTCTGAAGTTATGGGATCACAGGTGTAGGTCACACTCCCAGGCTTTCCCTGTGCTGAGATTAAAGGTGTGTGCCATTGAATCCCAGCCGTTTGTCCCTGTACTAAAAGATCAAAAAATTCCTGAGCTGTCTGCCTAGATTTTGATTGTGTGTTGTCTCTGGATATTTCAGGTTTTATTAAACATGTAACATATCACCACATACATATAAATAATTTATTACAGCATCATTTATCATAACAAAAATAAAAATAATCATAATTCCTATGAGTAAGTTTTTCTTAAATAAATAAGCATATCCATAGATATGCTATAATTATTCTAGAATGAAATGCCATGTATGACTAGTGAATAATATTGAAGTCATCATGTAACAGAAAAGGCAAGGTACAGAGCAATGTGTGAAGTATGAACTGGCTGTGGGTCTGCCTTTTGTCTTGTGTTGTTTGTTTTTACTATAGATGTCTATATGTGCATCCACATGACTATCTGTACATGGCATGTCAGGCTCTGTCACTCTGACAGCATATTTGACAAAATCAACTTTAGGGGAGAAATATTCCTTTTTCCCATTGTTTTAAAAGTTTCAGTCTCATTCACATTCTCCTGCAGTGTGGAAACATATTGGAAAGAAGCCTTCTTACCTGGTGGCAACCAGGAACCAAAAAAAGAGAAGATGCTTGGGACAAAATGCATCCTTCAAAGGCATGCCCCAGTGACCTACTACCTCCAACAAGACTTTGCTTTCAAACTGATCTGATAAGGTTAACATATTCATGATTCAATCAACTTCCCAAACTGCCACCAGATATGGCCCAAGCCCTCAATACTCAGGCTGTCAGGTGACATTTCACGTTTAAACCACAATAGATATCTTTGGAACTGTAAATGCAGAAATACATTTCTTGATATATCCACTAAAGTCTGAAATCCTTTTGTAAGCAGTGTTAGTCACTGTAATTACAATTTCTGGGTAGAGAAAATATGTAAATATATGTAAATCTCAGATAGATTGAACAATTTTTACACAATATGCTCTTCTTAAAATATTATAATTTAATCCTATACATTTAAAGACTAACATTGCTCATTTTCCCCAGACTAAATCCCTCAGTCTCTCCCCTAGTACTGCAACAGCACACCAGCTGTCTTGTCCACATCTCCTATGGTTCCCACAGACCATCCCCTACTGACACCCCTCTTCCCACTTATCACTGTATCCCAACCCCCAACTCAAGCAGATACCCCTTGCCCAACTACAGGCCACATCTGCCAGAAGATTAGGTACCCTGCACGAAGACCTTCTCTACTATCACTGTAAACCCCCCATACACACCCGAAGACCTTACTTCTCAGCCTTGTCCATAAAGCTACAACAGGATACCAGCTGCAACTTCCCTTCCCCAAAGTCCCCATTTTCTATGTGCCTTCTGGTCTCCCTCCTCCCATTCATTCCAGGCTCCAACACCAGTAGGCATTCCTTGTGAACACACTGGCCAAGCAGGCCAGTAAAACAAGAAACACGCAGCCATCACACTCTCTGAAAATCCAGAGAGCAAAGGGAAACTAAGAAACAAAACATCCAACTAATAAAGACAAAACTCAGAAATCAGCACCTACATCTATAATTATCCCAAACATCAGCATCTGTGTTTACACAATTAATAATAGCCAGAGCAATAGGTCCCCACTACAGCCCAGCCATCCTATCAAAGCAGTCCCTGAATATCCTAACATAGTTGAAGCACAAGAAAAAGAATTTAAAGCAACTATATGAAGATGACAGGGGTCTTTAAAGGGGAAATGAACAAATCCCTTAAAGAAAGCCCTAAAACAAATCCCTTAAAAAAAAATAAAATTCTTTAAGACCTATAAATGAAATTAGAATCAAAGAAAACACATACTGAAGAAGTTCTGGAAATAAAAAATTTAGGAATTTGAACAGGAACTACAGAGGAAATCTTCACCAACATAATTCAAGAAATGAAAAACATAATCTCAGGCACTGAAGATATAATGAAAGAAATGGATGCATTGTTCAGTCACAGAAAACATTAAATCCAAAAAAAGCCAGACACAAAACAACCAAGAAATCTGAGACACCATGAAAAGAACAAATGAAGAGTAATAGAAATAGAGTAAGGAGAAAAACACCAGTTCAAAGACCCAGAAAACATGTACAACAAAATCATAGAAGAAAAATTTTCTAACCTAAACAACATGCCTATAAAGGCACAAGAAACTTACAGAACACCAAATAGATTGGACCAGAAAAAAAGTTCCCATATCATATAATAATCAAAACACTAAATGTACAGAACAAAAAAAAAAACCCTATTACAAAGAAAAAAGACCAAGTAACATCTAAAGGCAGACCTTTTTGAATTACACCTGATTTATTTCCATGGAAACTGTAAAAGTTATAAGGTCCAGGACAAATGTGCCACAGGCTCTAAGAGACCACAGAAACCAGCTCAAGCTACAATACCCAGCAAAACTTTTAATTATCATAGATGAAGAAAATAATATGTTCCATGATAAAGTCAAATATAAACAATATTTATCCACAAATTCAACCCTATAGAAGGGGCTAGAAGAAAAACTTCAACCCAAAAAGGCTAACTATACCCATGAAAACATAAGAAATAAATAATCTCACACAACCAAAACCAAAAGAAGGGAAACACACACACACACACACACACACACACACACACACACACACACACACAAATGGCTGACAAACAAACACTTAAAGAAATGCTTAACATCCTTAGCCATCAGGGAAATACAAATCAAAACAACTTTTGTCATTCATATTATTGATCTTAGCCATTCTGACAAATGTAAGTGGGAATCTCTAGTACCACATTTTTCCCTATCCCCTGGTGCCAGAGATTTTATTTTATACCTGCCAGAATAGGTAAAAATCACTAACATGAGTGATAACTCATTCTGGCAAGGATGTGTAGCCAGTGGAACAATCTTCCATTGTAGGTGAGACTACAAACTTATACAGCCACTATGGAAATCAATATGGTAATTCTTCAGAAAGTTGGGTATTGATCTATCTTAAAATCCAGCAATATCACTCTTGGGCATATCCCAAAAGGACATTTCATCCTACCACAAGAACACTTGCTCACCCATGTCCACAGTGGCTTTATTCATAATAGCTAGTAACTGGAAATAACCTAGATGTCCCTGAATAGAAGAATGGATAAACAAATGTACAGAAATCACAATGAAGTATTATTCAGTTATTTGGAAAATGGCATCATGAAATTTTCAAGCAAATGGTTGGAACTAGAAAAAAAATTATCTTGAGTGAGGTAACCCAGACATGGAAGTACAAATACAGTATGTATTCACTTAAAAGGGGATATTAGCCATTAAGTAAATGAATGATACAACATCCAATTCCATCAATACAGCTCTATATGACCTCTGCCATTTTATCTTCTTGTCTGGTAACACAAAAGGACACATTCTTTCTCAATATTCCTCAGAAACATTTTGTCTGTGCCACAAATCTACTTTACCTGTAATGTGGGATGGCTTTCTGTACACTGCAAATACGCTTTATTATCATTGGTAAATGAAGAAGCTGTTTTGGCCTATGGCAAGGTAAAGGCAGGCATGAAATGCAAGCAAAGACAAAGATGAAGAAGGGCAGAGTCTGGGAGACACAATTCAGCAGTCCAAGAAGCAAGATGCAAAAGTACTGGTAAGCTATGAGCCATGTGGCAATACGTAGATTAATAGAAATGAATTAAGTTATAAGAGCTAGTTGGTAATGAGCCTGAGCCACAGGCCAAATATTTCATAATTAATATCAGCTTCTGAGTAATTATTTTATAAGCAGCTGAGAGGCCATGGGCAGGAGAGATTTGTCTGGACTGTGGGGCCCAAACAGGTCAGAAAACTTTCAGCTACATACCTGAGCCTTAAACTTTGAAAATACATGCTTTTTTCTATAGTGTCAGGAATGGAATTGGGGATGATAATGGGAAGGGGGCATAGGTGAGTGCTCAATACTTAATACTAAGTGATCTCAAATAGAAAGATCTAACAGTTAGGACGCCGGAGTCATGTAGTTAGGTTCAAATTCTGACTTTCCAGTAATTGATTAATGATCCACTGGTAGTTCTCAGCCTTTCTATGTATCTGATCTTTAATTTGTAAAATCAAAACAATTGAACCTACTATCTAAAGTTGTGAATATCTGCTGTGCCAATACATGTATTTCTGCTCCATCATAAGTAACAGTATTGTCACTTTTAATGTGCTTCCTGTAATTACAGAAAATCACTATTATGAACAACTTCACAAAACACCACTGACTATGCCTATTGCCCCATGCTGTAGAGTATCATAGTAAATATAACACTGATACTTTTATTCTCTAGGCCTCAAAAAAAATTTCTTGAACAGGAGCATAACAGTAAGCTGGAAATAAAGGCTGAGGATTGTAGAAAGCAGTCTTTCTTACTCCCCTTGCCCCAAGTTAAGAAAAGCTTCCTTTTTTCAAGAGAGATGACATCAAAATGGCTGGAAACTTTCTTCTATTTAAAAGCTCAAGCCTACTCCACAAGGCATTTTCTACAATTCAGTAACTGGAAATTCTTCCTGTATAGGACCTTTGACTAATATGCCATACTTATGTTATTATACTGTCAATTTCCTCTAGAACTTTCTTAAATAAAAGAATGCAATAATAATTTCATGAATAGTAGTTTTGAAGTGAGTGCTCCCACACCCTACTCTTGGATAGGCAAAAGAACAGGAGGGGGGGTTATGAGGTGAAAACAGTCACTGATAAATTATACACTTATAATTCTCCACCCATAAAATACCCTGACATCTACCTCCACAACTCTTGAAAATATTTAAGTATATAAGACAGATTATAAATGACAAATCTTGCAAAAAATTGTAAAGGTACCTCAAAGTGAATAACTTGAGTACAAAAGTAGGAAAAAGGTGTAAGAAAAAGTAATTGAAGCTTTTGAAAGACTTTGCAAAAATTGACTGTACATGATCTTACCAAGAAAAGTCAAAAATATAATGAGATAGTCATAATCTCTCTTTGTCATTCTTTTGCTTTGTTCTTACCAAATATCTGAAGTAACTAATGGGCAGAGGGATGGAGTCTCACCTTGAGGGTCTACTCTACCATGACCAAGAATAAGCTTAGCAGGAAAAAGAAGCAGCTGATTACACCACATCTACAGACAGAAGTCAGAGAGAGGTGACTGCTAATATGTGCACCTCCATTTGTCCTAGATGTACTGCCAACGCTCCTGGTGAACTTTTCTTCTCAGTTAACATCTTTGGAAACACCCTGAGAGAACCAGAGGTGCCTCTCCTAAGATACCCTATAATCCCATCATATTAACAATTAATATCAATCAACATTAAAACACATCTCTTATCACTTGACAAAAATGTATATCCAAAATACCAACATCAAGGGGCTAGGGAGCTGATTGTGCAGTTAAAAGTACTTGCTTTTTTTTTTTTTTTTTTTTTTCAGCAGACCAGGGTTCAATTTCCAGCATCTAGTCCTAACATAGCAGTCCATAACCATCTGAACTCAAGTTTCAGAAACTTGACACCATATTCTGGCCTCCACAGACACTAGGCATTTAAAAAAAATAAATCTTTTTAAAAAGTTAATATGTGACTCTCTGCCACCTACTTATAGATCGAGATATGTGCTCTCAGATGTTCCCTGACACATCTGCTGTGATAATGCTACATCTTATGTGAAATACTCCAAACTTGTTTAAATAAGTCTGGGCTTATTTTTCAAGCTAATACCCTGATTTAATTTCTTTTCCACTTGATATCTTACATTTTCTGTGGCCATTTTAAACTGATCTCTGCTAAAAGTAGACTTTGCCTACATGCACTTTATACTGCTCACTAGTACAAACAAAACAAACAGAACCTCGGGACTTTTAAACTCAAACCTTAAGTCTCTTGTTCTGAGTTGAGAATCCCACATGAAAATTTCCATTACTCTGCAAAACCTCACAAAATACTACACAAAAGAGAATGGGACTCTGTGTATTCAACTTCTGAACACTGTGTTCCACTTTACAATCTTCAAAGAAGCATTAACATCTTAAATCTACTTTCCATGAAGGTGTTTGGTACTCCATGTAGCTCAAATGCACACATTTTCAAATGTAGATGTTGTAGAAAACTAAACACAGATTACATCAGATTTCAAGATCTGATTGGATCTAAGCTTACAATAAAAAATGAGTATTTTCTCCACACACTATCATCATTAACAAAAAAAAAAGCAACTAAAGAAATCTAAACGAATTTATTTGATTACAGTCATAAATTCAGAATATGCCTTGAAGGATAACTCTGAAGGACTTAGTATCTGAGTCCACCATCATACCCTGGGCCTCAAATTCAGACAGAGAGCACAGAGAAAGGTTCATCATAGAAATAAAAGTGGATCTAATTTTTCTCAAGTCCTGAGAAAAAGCAGGGCAAGTTTGTTATAACAGCAAGTCATTTTTCTGATCTGAAAACAACCAGACTACATGGCTTCTGGCCTAGTCCACTCTTCTTGGATTTCACCATTTAGAATGTAATATCTTTGCCAAAACACCTTCTTTGAGGTTTAGTACCAATTAAACTAAAGCACTATGTCAGAAAAGGAATTGAGACTGGCTCCAGGGTTATTGTCTGACACTCCATGACTAATGTGGAGGAGGTTATAAGGGAGGTGAGAGCAGACGAGAATAAAGACTCGGACAAAGGAGTGTAACCTGGGTTCCTGGGGAGACATGAGCTGTACATGACCATGAGCAGGAAAAATAACCTTTTGTTTTTTTTGCAAAACTCTAACTCAACACTTTTTATTATAAATGTAGACAGCAAACCACAGCGACGTTAGCAACACCTATGACTGTGCCTTAGTCACTGTTCTGTGTTGTAAAGAGACACCATGACCAAGGCAACCCTTTATGAAAGAAAGCATTTAACTGGGGGCTTGCTTACAGTTTCAGAGGCTTGGTTCATCATAATCATGGCAGGGAGCATTGCCACATGCATGGCACTGGAGCAGTAAGCAGCTGAGGGCTACATCCTGGTCTACAAGTCAAGAGAGACTGACACTGGGCCTATCTTGGATTTTTGAAACCTCAAAGCACACCCCTAATAATATGCTTCTTACAACAAGGCCAAGACTACACCTTTTCTCTCATTGACTTCTGAGAAATGTTCCTGAATAATCATTTTTTAAACACGTCTTGCTGTCTTCCGTCTCATTTGATTAAGACTTGACAGTCTTTGATTTACTATGACAAGGCTTCCCACATTCAGGGTTTTGTGCTCATTTCTTCTCTTGGTCTTTTACCCAGTTAGGAACCCAGCTTGTGGATGGCACTCACTCTGCTTCTCCTGTGCATATTCCCCGACATATTGACTGCAGGAGCATGTGGTGGAATGTTCTGTATGCTGTAAATAAAGGACTGTTTTGGCCTATGTACAGCACCGTAGAAGTGGGTGGAGAATCAGAGGTAGCCAGGTAGGAGAAGAAGGGTGGAGTTAAGCCAGTCTCCATCCTACCCCCGAAGGAGGAACATGTACAGGTACGGGGCTGAGCCACGGGCTAAGCCATGTGGCGGGAAGATTAATAGAAATGGGTTGAAATAAGATGAAGGAGCTAGCTAGTAATGTGCTTAAGACATGGGCCAAACAGTGTAAAGGATATAAGTGTGTGATTCATTTCTTTGGGGGACAAAAGCCAGCGCACCAGGTTACTAACTCCAGCACCAAACGGGCCGGGAAACATACTACAACAGGCATGCAGGTTCTCAAGGAATACTTCAAAATCAGTCAGATGGAGCCGAGGTTTCTGGGGAAAACGCACTGTGATAAAGACCACAACAAAGGAAATTACTCAAAGAGCTATGGGGAGAAAGATGTAGCAGGCTCTGCTAGGGGAGGGTAGATCTGGTTCCCAGGAAAGGTAATCCTAGAGCTAGATTTAAAAAAAAAAATTACAGAGAAGACCAAGGCAACTCAAATTTAGAAACAATAAGACACACAGACAGCTAAAACTCCCTCGCAGACCAGAAAATGCTACGACCATTCTGACCATGAAAAAAGCCTTTTACTAAACTGTTTGGGGGTGCAAAACTCCAAGTGTCAAAACTCAGAAAACCTATGTATTGAAGAGAGTGACTGGGTAGGTAGAGCTGTAAATGAGTGAATAATGTCTGAAGGAATGGGAAGAATCAATAGTTATACAAAACCAAATATCAGCACCACTGAAAACTATTCTGAAAAACAAGAATAAAATGGTTTTTTTTTTTCCCAATGTAGCTATCACTACCTGATGATTTCAGTACTCTTTGTTTAGGTCTTGATACTATATTGCATAACAGTTTTTCAAGGTGATCCTCAATGAGATACTAAATTGCTGTTCTAGCTGTCAGTGGCTCATAGTCACTTTTCATAACTGTCATATGACATAAAAAACCCATTTGATTGTTTTAGTTTATGGTGTCAGAAGTTTCTGCGCTTTGAGACAGGCACCTCACATTATAGCATCCAGGAAGCAGAGGAAGCATGATAGGAAGTATCTCTCGTCCCCTCTGGTATTACACCTGGGTCTAAAGCCTCTGAGTTAGTGTCATTCACAGTTAGGGCAAGCGCCCTGTTTTTGTGAACACCATATGTAAAGGTCTTTAGAGCACACCCAGAGAGATGCTTTGCTTATCTCACTGATGCTTCTCGATCCCACGACAAGGTGACCCGTCACACTCATTGACAGCTAAAGTCAATAGAAAACCGAGATTCTTCCCAGCTATTCTCATGGTAAAAGTATTTCTGTGGTAATGTAGCCACCACGGTGCTAGGCTTTGTCCTTTCTCTCTAAAAAAAAATATGTAACTGACCTTAAGTCTTGGACTAAAGATTTAGTTAGTGCTATGAGTTTCATTAAAATACTTTAAGTGTATCACCTCAAGGTGCTTATCAAACATTTTCAAAGTTCATTTAAGACTTCTGCCCTCACTTTTATTTTCATTGTTTAATATTTTTTATCTATATATTGTTATTTCATTTAATAACTAAAATTTTGTGTGTACAGATCACTACCACTGAAACAACCTCTGTCAAGATAGGTCATTGTGGCTCCAATGCTTGATATATCTCATGGTTAGTCACATTCCTATCTTCCTTGACTAGTTATTGGTATTCGACACAGGTAGCCACTGTTTCATCTATCAAATGTATTTTTCACTTGGCTTCAAGGTCATCACACTCTCTACACTCAGGAAGAACATTTTTAATAGGCCCCCTGTATGTGATTTATATAAACAGACCAACAATAAAAGAAGCATTCCTACTATGGTCAAAAAGTACTTGCTGGACTCAATGAGAAAGTTAGCAAATACAAATTGATTAAGAAAAAAATTGAGGAGCATTTGATTTTTGAGTCATTACTTTTACATCTTTACTGGAGAAAATCAAATAAATTTCACATTGTCACTCTAAAAGCAGTTGTTATAAAACAAAACTCACTATTTTGCTGCATTTCAGTAATAACAAATTAGAAAACAAATCACATTACTAACAACATGATGATAAATATTACCTAAGAGTTAAAGTCACTAGAGATGTACAGAATTTTGAAGGAAACCATGATATTGTTATTAAAGGACATGAAAGAAAAATGTTTTTAAGTAGAGAACTATATCATGTTACCAAAAAAGAAGACTTAATATCATCAAGATGTCAGTTCTCCCCAATAAATAAATAAACTCACTGATTGGGGTGAGTTTGGCTTGGGGGTTTATTTTTGGAAACTCAACATATGATCATGAAGTTAATATGAAAAATAATATTTTTAATCAAAAGTAGGAAAGGACCATGTTGAAAGAATGGTGGGAATTAACAGGAATGGGAGATGGAAAAGAGTAAGGGGGAGGATACAATCACAGTACATTGTATACATCTCTGTACATCAATGTATCTAATTTCAAATATAAAATTAATAACAAAATAGCTACACCAAAAAATAAAACAAAATTTCAAATGGCTAAGAAAGATACATGTCCTGTACCTTGTATACATGTTCTATCATGCACACAAAATTTAAAAGCTATCAAAAGAAATGAAAACCACCAATAGACAATAATGGAAAACTCCAAAAGAAGATAATTTATCACCCAGTAATTAAAATTATAACTTAAGAAGAAAATTGTGTTAGAATAGCAAGTGTACAAAGCTCTTTTTACATATTAATAACAGTGTGTGAAAGACAATAACAAGTATTAGGGAGAGAATAAATTTGTAAACTTTATAAAACATTTCTGAAATATTTAGAATTCTTAAAATTTATATGTTTTACATCACCTTACATCAATTAATACTAATAAAATAACAATGGGTTTCTCAAATCAGATATTCATGATACTTGATTAGAAAATACCTGATTAAATTATCTCTCAGGGGGTTTTCCCTAAGTAATCAACTCAAAACATCAGCGAAAAGTAAAAAAGCAGAAAACAGCCTTTGATAAAGTGAGGAGACACCTGCAACCTTGACCTACAAAATTTGAGAAAGAACTACCTGCAGAGAAGGTCAAAGTGAGATACAGCGGGACACCTACCAAGACATCTGTGATGAAGAACCACAAATAAATCAAAGGGCACAGTTATTCAAAATGCACAAGGGCCAAACCACAAGGCCTGTTGGGGACAGTAGGAGCAGGCTACCTGGACCCAGACAACAGACAGGAGAGGTGGTGCTGAACACAGGCACACTCATTGACAAAAAAGCAATGCTCACTGAGGCAGGGTGATGGAAACGGACCTTACATTGTGACAAGCTTCACAACTGAGCTCTGGGGAGACAGAGGTTCAAACAGTTCATACACATAAAGTGAGTACCTGTGAACTAAGGAAAGTTCCAGCTTGCCTGGAGCACTGTTCTCTTCTTCTTGAAGGGAAGCCTCATGCAAATAACTGGCAGTATCCACCTAATTCACAAAACATATAATAATCCCAAATAAGCCAGCCAAGTATCTATGCAAAGTTATTTTCAGGAAAATAAGTGGTAGATGAATATATCCCAGAAGAATATTGTCACTGCTCAGATAAAAATTATGTCTAGATATGTGGTCATACGTATGAGGCACCTAAGGAATCAAAAGACAAAGAATTAGAGGGGATGAAACATGAACTGGCTGATTTAAAAACAAATAGAAGAAAAACCAAATCCATTGAAAACATCAAGTTCACAGTGAGCAACATAAAGAATCATCCCTGAAATAACACAAATGACAGAACATAATTGAGAAAGGAAGCAAAATGATGTGAAAGGCAGACATCCTACCCCAGAGGACCAACACTGAGCATGTCTAAAAGAATGTTCAAGTCATATTGTGAGGACAGTAAAAGATTTAATTCTATACCCTGCACACAAAGCAAACAACTTCATGTAACATTGTTAATAGTAAGAAAAATGGGGCTGAGATCCAAAGCTTTAAAATGAGGTGAAAGCCCACCACTGTAAGGTTTCACACAGAAAGACTCACAGAGGATGAGGACACTGCACATTTCTTCTTCTGATGTGGGATGTCTTTTGGTATGCTGTGAATATCATTCATTAATAAAGGAACTGTCTTAGCCTGTGGCAGGCATCTTAGAAGGAGGCAGGGAAATCAGAGCATACATAGGGAAAGGAGGGTAGAGTAAAAAAGAGATGAGATCTAGCTGTCCAAGAAGCAAGATCTAAAGAAATAATAGGTAAGCCACGGGGCCACGTGACAGGATAGATTAATGGAAATAGGTTGAGTTAAGATGCAAGATCTAGCTATCAATATGCCTGAGCCATAGACCAAGGAGAATGTAATTAATATAAGCATCTGAGTCATTTGGTGTGGGGGGGAGGCAGCTGCAGGTGGGTCTAGACTACAGGGCTGGGCTGGACCAGAAACCTTTTATTACATTCTTCCTGATTTCTTCCTGTTTTTTGTTTGTTTGTTTTCTTTCTTTTTTGTTTTGTTTTAGTCAGCTTCTCTGCCTCTATGAGAAAAAACACCATGGCCCAAAGTAACTTGAGGGAAGACAGAGTTTACATGGCATGCCTTTGGACATCAGGGTCTGCCACTGAGGAAAGCCAGGGCAAAAGCTCAGCAGTAACCTCTGCAGCAGTGAAGTCCAGCAGCAGCCAGGAAAGAAAGCAGCTTTACTGCCCACCTGCCCAGGGACAACAGCCCATGTGAGCTGGGCCCTCCCACACTAGTCGTTAATAAAGAAAATGTCCCTACCAACTTGCCTATGAGTTGACTTCCTTCTCCTCGGATGACTCCAGATTGTGTCAGAATGACAAATAAATAAATAGCCCAGTCACCCAATTCAGTTATTTCTTACCAGATTTGTTGCTGATGTTTTCAGTTAATTCTGTTGGCCAAATAAGCTTGATGCTGAAAGATGGAGGTATACTAGTAATAAAGAACTTGGGTAAAGGATATGTGACTTTCAATTTCTGTATCAGTCAAATTGTTCCTCAACAGAAAAGGAGAGCGGGAGGTGAGGTGGCTCAGCTGGGAAAAGAGCTGGACAAGCAAACGCCACCGCTATCTCAGCTCAGTTCTCTGAATCACATTCAATGGAAGGGAAGAACCAATGCCACAAAGTTGTCCTTTTATCTCTACACATGTACTGTGAGATGCATTCTGCACACACACACACACACACAAATAATAATACATAAAATTAAAAACAATAAAGGAAATTAATACGTTTTTTTCCATTATTTTATTCCTCCCTCCCTCCCTCTCTTCCATCCTGTCTTTTGAGGTTGTTGTTTGTTTTCTGAGATTGCATTTCTTCAGTGCAAATAGAAATCAGAAAGAATGGAAACAGCATCATACAGAAGATTCACTTGACATATTTTGAATTTTATAACATCTAAAAAGAAGTACAATATTTTTAGAGTTTATAAAAAGGTTTATAATTCATTAAATCAACCACAAACCAAATTTTAGTAAATTTTAAAAGTATAGTATGGAGAGAAATCTTTTGGTTTAATGTATAGCAAGAAGAAATTAATAATTAAAGGTAGTATAAAAGAGATTGGGGAAATGGCTCAGTTGAACCTGAGTTTAGTCCCTAGAATCTACACCCACAATAAAAACAAAAACAAAAACAAAAAACAAAACAGAAAACCAGGCATGGTGATCTTAATCCCAGAGCAGAACACATAGAGACAGCTGGATCCCTGCGGCTCCCTAGCCAGCCAGGCTAGCCTACTTAAGGTCCAGGACAATGAGAGATCCTGTCTCAAAAAACAAGGCATTTTTGGTGAAATGGCTTCTGTCCTCTACATACATGTACACATGTGCTTGTGCACCTGCACCCACATGACATAATGCATACTTAAAAGGTAAGGAAAAAAAAACATAAACACACATTGTTGATAAATTGAAAACGTATGGTTTTCTTCATAAATAAGAAAAGCCATTTGGTAAAATTCAATGTTTGTTATTGATTAAAATAAAACATTTAATGAAAAGGGAAAATACATATACCCTTATATTTTTAACATGACCAGTGGCAAGTATGTTGTTCAGTGGGAGAGCCTTAGGAACATCCTCCATTACAGTAAGAAATGAGATGAAGACATAAATGTCATCATCAACATCTTTACATTTTCTTTTCTTAAGACTTTATACACTGTAACCCAGCTTGATCAGTCCTACAGATAGATCAAAAATATTTCTTCTATTTACAACTGCACTCTCAAACATTTTTAAAGACACTAGCCCATGCACATAGGACACATAAAATAAGAAATGTAAACATTGTAAGATTTTTTTTTAAAGTGTATTTTATTAAGAAATTATTTTATACTACATTGAGTTCTTTTTTTTTTTTCTTGTTTGTTTGTTTATAGACCACTAGTGAGTGAGTACATCCCCTGCTTATCTCTCTGAGTTTGTGAGACTTCGCTCAGGAGGATATTCTCCAAATCCATCCATTTGCCTGTGAATTTTAGGATATCATTTTTCCTTGCTGCTGCGTAGTATTCCATTGTGTAGATGTACCACAGTT
>PVIH01018284.1:0-39010 GCA_004025045.1 Sigmodon hispidus | reverse complement strand
TGGTCAGTTGTGGCACTCGGGTTTGTATGCCTCCTGTCACCTTTCTGGTCAGGGTCTGATTCTGTCTTTCAGAGACCCCTACAGTTGGTTCGCTCAGTTCGAGGTCGTGGCGGGGTTTCCCTCAGCAGGAGCCGTGGAAGTGGTCAGGGACAGCGTCCACCTACCCCTGCCCCAGAGAGCGCTGGGATTCTGCAGCCAGCGCTGGGTCCCGGAAGTGGAACCAGCAACAATGGGAGCTGAACTCTCCCTCCCAGGCTGGGATAAAGGCACTGAGGCCTCTAGAGAGATGTATGATATTGCACACAAGAACACAAGGCTAGAACATACTAAATGATACAATGCCTCACTTCTGCATTGATGGCCTCCAGCAGAGAGGTGGGTAAGGAAAGACTTGTTTTCTTTAAGGGTCTGGCCACAGGGAGTTTAATTATGCTCCAGTAAGTAAATGAGCAGCATGAATGGGCACTTTTGCAAATGGGGAGATCATAAGAGTGGGCATGATTCTGAGAGGACTGATATCTGAGTTTGATGGGGTGCATGATGTAAAAACACCAAATAAAAAATATATAGAGAAAAAAGAAAGAAAAAAAGAAATATTATGATTAATATTAGGGTTTCACTGGCTTTGTAACTTTTAATAGCTTTATTTTTTTAAGTCTTATGGAATTATATGATATGTATTTGTCTTGGTTTTTTAAGTTATAGTAGAATTCTGTAGTAAGTCCATATTTTCTTGTGTTTGTTTCTGTTACTGCTGTTTTTTATTTTTAGTATGGAGTATTTTATTAGTATTTTGAGGTTACAAAGTATGCATTTGCTAAAATCATTCATTGAATTTAGGTTTAATTTTGCTATCTAAAACTCACCAGTTTTTTCAGAATTTTTGATTTATCGAAACAAATTTATAATGTATGTCCTTATGATTTTCTGGAATTTCATTCATATCTGTTATAATGTTTGCCTTTCAATTTCTAGTTTTATTGAAGTAGGTATTCCCTTTTTTGTTTAATTTGGTTAAGAATTTGTCAATTGTGTTTAATCCTTAAAAAATAATTAATTAATTAATTAATTTTTAAAAAAGGAAGTTGCTTTCCTTGACGGTGATTAGAAGGTGTTGCTGGGGTGGATTTCAAATGCTCAAGCCAGGCCTGATGTCTGTCCCTCTTTCTGCTGCTTGCTGAGCCACAGGTTGAACTCTCAGCAATCTCTCCAGCACCATGTCTGCCTGTATGGGCCATGCCCCTTGCTGAGACTATAATGAACTAAACCTCTGAAAGTATAAGCCAGCCCCAATGAAATGTTTTCCTTTAAAGAGTTGACATTTTCATGATGCCCTTCACATAAATAGAACAATAGCTAAGATAGAAGTTAACTGTCACTAGGAAAAGAGCCGGCTGCAGTATACTTGCTTAGTATCAATAGCATGCAGCAACACTCATTCCATACATGAGTTAATGTGCTAGGCGATTAAAGAACTACTTCTTTCAAGTTATGAGATACACATCATTCTATTTCTGTTTCTAGTGATAGTCATTATTCATAGCTTATTTTATCTTTAGAAGTCATTCACTATGATTTATACTATAACTACAATGAATTGCACATTAACCAAGACTTCATGCTTTGGGTTAATGTGTAATACATTGTAGTTATTATCTCATGTCTAAGAGTTTATAGTAAAATAGTCCAAGATTTTAGCTTAAGATTTTATCTTATGTGTCTCAAATACACAATTATAAAAATCACTAAAAAATTTCTTGACAAAATGTTTGTCATACTTGTGAAGTGACTTAAAAAGATGTCAAGCTTTCAACCAAAATTTTCAATCAAAATCTTTACAGGGAAAACTGTAGGTAATAATATAGTGAAGTTTGTTTAAATATGCAGAAAAGCTTTGATTAAAGCAATTTACCAGTACATTTATCCACATTGCTTAATTGAGGCTTTACAGAGAAGACATTCAGATGATAATCAGATCATCTTTGTTAAACACTCAGCAGATTGTAATTAAGAGCATGTTGTCCTTGCCTTTTTTTTCAGCATCTCTAATATCCATCATTGTAAACACACACCTGTGGGAATATATGAATTTGAAAACACCATCTTACCTTCGACAAAAATACTTAAAGGCAGAAATGCAACTGCACTGTCAATGATAACCAATAGGTAAAAACAGAATATCCTGGCTTTATTTTGCATGTTCTTAGCACATGAGATAATAGCTTATGTAATAGTTCTTTTTATTAAATAAACTAGAATTATGTGCTATCACGTGACACACTCCTCAGACAAGAACAACAAAAAATGCCACAGGCAGAAGTGATGTGATAAGAACAATTAATTCCACCTGGTTTCTCCAGAATGGCATTTCAGCTACAAATTTCCAGTTGCTGGAATTTCAACTTTTTATCTCAAAATAAACTGTATTATTTTCCTTTATCCACAACAATCTACTCTTCTTCATCTATTTGCAGTATGTGCAAATGGCCTTTCGCTTTTTGCCTTTCTCCCATAAAAACTCCCCACTATCTCACTATCTTGGCATCTCGCCAGCATATCCTCTAGTCCCAGACCCTCCTAGTCAGTTGCCTTGTTCCAACTTTCAACTGGGGCACAGTCTCCGACTCTACTGGAGGCCAGGCAGACTAGGAAAAATCCAGGTAGGCAGCCTATTCTCCAGACTTCCCCACTCCCTCAATGTCTCGCCATCCCTCCACCTTATCAGCAGTCCTGTGCCCTCCGAGTTGCCCTTTCCCAGCCTCCAACTGGGGCAAAGATTCCCTACTCTACCAGAGACCAATCAAACTGAGAGAATCCCAGGCCACACTGAGCAGAAGACCAGAAAAGAAACAGAAACTAAGGAACAAAACACTCATTTGACAAAGACAGATTTGGAAATTGCTGGCTGGACATTATCCCACAACTAGAGGTCTAGAGGCCAACATCAGAGCATAAGAAACAATAGCCAAGACAATATGTCCCCACCAGAACCAAGTATCTACTACAACAAGCCTTGAATTGCTGTGAAATATTATTTTAAGATGTTTTACATTTGTTTATGCTGTAGAATATTTGTTTAATGATGCAAAGATGTGTTGCATTCTTTTATGTTGCATTTTTAACCCTGTAAAGCTGTATTAATTTGGCTATCTAAAATACCTGATTTATATAATAAAAGATGAATGGCCAATAGGTAGGCAGGAGAAAGAATAGGTGGGGCTGGCAGGCAGGGAGAATAAATAGGAGAAATATGGGAAGAAAATGTTTAAGAGCAAGAAAAGAAAGAGAAGAGAATGCTATGGGCCAGAAACCCAGCTATACTGCAAGCCATGGAGTAAAAAGTGAAAAGATGGTATATAGATTAAAGAAATGTAAAATCCCAGAGGCAAAAGACAGATAAGAAAATTTCAGTTTAGAAAAGCTGACTAGAAATAAGTCAGGCTAAGTCTAGGCATTCATAAGAAAAGCAAGCCTCCCTGTATTTATTTGGGAGCTGAGTGGCAGGCCTCCCAGTGAGTAAAGAGGAAAAGCTGACTATTCCAACAGAACAAAAGCACAAGAAAAAGATCTTAAAACCAACTTTATATAAATATTTAAGGCTCTTAAGGAGGAAATAAATTAATTCCTTAAGTAAATTTAAGAAAACACAAACAATTGGAGGAAAAGAATACATTTCTGAAAGAGAGCCAAGAAAAAAAATAAAATGTTTAGGAAAATGAATAAAACTGTTCAATACCTGCAAATGGAAATGGAAACAATAAAGAAAACACAGACGGAGATGATTCTGGAAATACAAATATAGGTATATGAGTAGGAACCACAAGCAAGAGTCAGCAACAGGGCACAAGTGATGAAAGAGAGGTCCTAGACATGACATGTTAGAAGAAGCTGATCAAGGAAAACAACGCTAAATCTAAAATGTTTCTCACACAAAACATCCAGGAAATCTAGGACAGTATAAGAGACCAAATGTAAGAATAATAGGAATCAAAGGAGGAGAAGATCCCTAGCTCAAAAGGCCAGAAAATATCTCCAACAAAATCAGAAAAAAAAAATCCTAGCCTAAATAAAAAGCTGCCTATAAAGATAGAAGAAACTTATGGAATATCAAATAGATTAGAGTAGAAAAGTCAGCCCCCCAGACATAACATAAAAACTGAATCACTATATGGACAGAACAAAGAAAGAATATTAAAAGGTACATGAGGAAAATACCAAGTAACATATAAAGGGAGATCTATTAGAATTACACTCAATTTCCCAAAGGAGAATCTAAAGGATGAAGGGTCCTGGGCAGATGTCTTACAGACTCTAAGAGACCACAGATTCCAGTCCAGACTACTATACCTCACAAAATTTTCAATCACCATAGATGGAGAAAACAAGATATTCCATGACAAAGTTGAATTTAGACAGTATCTACAAATTTAGCCCTACAAAAGGTAACAGAAGGAAAATTTAAACTTAGGGAGGTAAGCTAACCCATGTAAACACAGAAAATAAATAATCTCAAATGAGCAAAATCAAATGAAGTAAAGGGCTCTCTCTCTCTCTCTCTCTCTCTCTCTCTCTCTCTCTCTCTCTCTCTCTCTCTCCTCTCTTCTCTTACACACACACACACAAACACACACGCTACCATTATCACCACCAAAACCAAAAAAATAAAAAGAATTAACAATTTCTGGTCATTAATATCCCTTAATATCAACAAGATCAATTTCCCAATAAAAAGACACAAGCTAAAAGAATGAATGTAAAAACAGGATTCATTCTTCTACAGAATGCAAGAAATACACCTCAGCGCCAAAGACAGACATTATCACTGTATCTAACAACATACATAGTCTTGAAACAAAAGTTAACCAAAAGGAATCTCAAATGACCTAGAAACACTTGAAATGTTCAACATCCTTAGTCATTAAAAAACGCAAATCAAAACAACTCTGAGATTCCATTGTACACTGTTAGAATGACTTAGATTGAAAATACAAGCAACAGCTCATGCTGGTAAGGACATGGAGCAAGGGGAACACTCATTCATCCATTGCTGTTGGTGGTACAAACTTGCACAGCCACTTTGGAAATCAATATGGCAGTTCTATGTAAATCAATCTACCCCAAGACCTAGTTATAACACTCCTGGGTATATACTCAAAGGATGCTGATACCACAAGGACACTTACTCAATTATATTGATAGTAGCTTTATTCATAATTGTCAGAAACTGCAAGCAACCTAGATGTCCCTCAGCCAAAAACCTGATAAATAAATTATGGTACATGTCATGGTTTTAAAGAAAATGGGCCCCCCAAAAGGCATGGCTCTATTAGTAGGTATGGCATTGTTGGAGTATGTGTGGCCTGGAGAGGGAAGTGTGCTACTGTGTGGATGGGCTTTGAGATCTCCTATTCTTAAGCTATGTGTAGTATGAGCACAGACTCCATCTTCCTGCTAATTAAAATGGAGAGCTCTCAAATCCTTCACTAGTACCATGTCTGCCTGCACACCACCATGTCACACCATAATTATAATGGACTAAAACTCTGAAACTATAAGCCGCCCAATTAAGGTTTTTCCTTTCTAAGAGTTTTTGTGAAAATGGGGGACGCAGATTGGAAAATCATCTCAAGTGAGGTAACTCAAATCAAGAAAGACAAACATGGTATGTACTCACTCATAAATGGATATTAGACATAAAGCAAAAAATAACCAGGTTACAATCCACAACCCCAAAGATGCTAAGTAGTAAGGAGAACCCTAAGAGAATCATCCATGGATCCTCCTGGAAAGGGGAAATACACAAGATCTCCTGAGAAATTGGGAGTATTAGGGGGTAAGAGTGGGTATGAAAAGAACATGAGGGAATAAGATGGTAGAGTTGTGGAAGAACAGAGAAGGAGAACAACAAAATAGATATCTTGACAGGGAGGGACATTTTGAGGTTAGGGAGAAATCTGGTGCTAGGGAAACTCCAAGGAATCCACAAGGATGCCCCCAGCTAAGACTTCAAGTGATAGTGGAGAGGGGGCAGGGATTGTATAATTAAAGGGTCAAGATCAAAATGAGGAGTCACACAGAGATAGCTGATCTGAGCTACTGAGAACTTGCTGATTCTGGATTGAGCTGGGGAAACTGCATGAGACTGAACTAGGGCCTCTGAATATGGATGGCAGTTTTGTGGCGCAGGAAGTTTGTGGAGCCTCTGGCAGAGGAGTCAGAATTTATCCTTAGTGCATTAACTGGCTTGTTGGAGCTCATTCCTATAGAGCAATACTTTGCTCAGTCTTAATACAGGAGAAAGAGGCTTGGTCCTTCCTCAGCTTCATATGCCAGACTTCAGGGACTCCCCATTGGAGGCCTTACCCTCTTTGAAGAGTAGATGGCAGGGGGAAGCTGGGGGTGAGTGGGAAGAAGGGGGAGGAAAGGAACTGTGGTTGGTATGTAAAAAAAAAGAACTTTTAAATAAAAAAACTAATAAGAGTTTCTAAGGTCTTAATGTTTATTTACAGGAAAAGAAACTCTAAAATAATATATTTACACATAAAGTATAACTTGACTATGAAAAACAATGACATCATGAAATTTTCAGGCAAACTGATGGAACTAGCAAAAAAATTATTCCAAGTGAGGTAACCCAGACCCAGAAAGAAAACCATGGTATATACTTATTTATAAGTAAATATTAGCTATAAAATAAAGGATAACTATGCTACAGTTCACAGACCCAGAGATGCTAAGTAATTAGGAGAGATCAAGTAGAGAGCAGGGGTATGAAACTCCCTGAAAAGGGGAAATAGAAACAGGGAAATATTTTGTTGTATATTTTTATTTGTTTGTTTGTTTGTTTTACAAACTGACTGCAGTTTACTCTCCTCTCTTTTTTCCAGGTCCTTCTCCTATCTCTCTTTGCCCACCCCCTATCTACTATTCCTCCATTTCTAATCAGAAGAGAGCAGGCCTCCACTAGATATCAATCAAACATGGATGAAGGATGAACAAGAAACCCAGTAGGAGGAAAAGGCTCCCAGGAGCAGACAAAGAGTCAGAGTCAGAGATATCCCACCTTTACTGCTACTGCTAGGAATCCAATAAAAACCCAAGCTAAACAGGCAGAACATATGCAAAAGGCTTAGTACAGATCCATACAGGCCTCATGGTTGCTGCTTCAGTCTCTGTGAGCCTATCTAATGATAATTGGGATAAGCACAGATCTATGAGTATAGGAGAATATCATTAGATATCATTCCATTGGCTTTTTTTCCAGTCATGTTTTGGTCTAACTTAGGTCTCTGAGTCATCCAGCTTCCAGATCCTGGCTATCATAGCATTCTGTTAACACAAAGTGTTCTGATACTGGGATAACACACTATTTCACAACTATGAGCACTGAACATCTCCTGAATTATTATAGACCAATGTGTATGTATAAAACATGAAAATAATATTTTAATAAGCAAATAGGATGGCTCACCAGGCACTTGGAAATTGTCCTCTGACTTCTGTACATGTGCTCTGGCATACATATACAAACACACACACTAAAGAGATAATAGATAGATAGACAGACAGATAGATACTAGATATGTAGATAGATGGATAGATAGATGATAGATAAATACATAAAAGTTTCCTTTAAAAAATACAAGAGACTAACCATATGGAAAGCCTCATGGTCTCCTACTGTTTATAGAAATACTTCAAAAAACTCTCCTAAAAATCTTTTCTAAATATTTGTTTTAAAACATATTTGCATAATAAAACTCAATTAGAACCTTTCATGAAGAATTCTTGAGCTGAAGGAACACTAGCTGAGAGTAATCATTATTTATTGATTACACAAATGCATAAACATAAGAAGCACATTAAACAAAAATATTTATTTTATTATTTATTATTTTCCTTGTCAAAACAAGAACAAAGAAAGGAACAGTTTCTGATGAGGATGCAAAGCTTTTTCAAAATCTTGTGTCTACACTACAAATGTGCAGATTAATTATTAGTGAAACTCCAAGTAGCAATCTACAGGATTAGATGCTCTAATGACATTCATTATCTCAGCTTTTCCATGGTTTTTACATTGGGATCAAGATCTTCATGTTTACAATCTTACAATGCTTACCATAGCTATTTTTAATAACAGTCTCATTATAGAAAGAAGAAAATGTCAAAAAGCAAAGAAGGTATTTAACAATAACTTCATGAACTGACACAAAAATCACTCAAACCTTCCTGGAGTTCACATCTAGAAAATGTTGCTTTCTTCTTTAACAATATGCCAAATCAGAATTTCCTCCTAGGTGAGGTATCACAAACTCAGAAAGATAAGCAGGGGATGTACTCACTCATTAGTGGTCTCTAAACAAACAAACAAGAAAAAAGCCAAGGATGCCCAAGCGGCAAACCACAACCACTGAACAGCTTGGGATCAAAAACACCCTGGACTGACCCTTCAGACCCCACTCCAACTATAGGAACACCTGACTCACTCTTGAGGGAGGGGGGACAAAACTGGATTTGGCCAGGAATGGAGACTGATCCAAGCATTATTGGGTCAGTGGGACCATAGGACTGTCTGCTCCCTGCCCAGGGAGGGGATGGGGAGTTGTGGAGAAGAAAAATGACCTGATGTGGCGGGAAGGGGAAGGGACCTTGAATAAGGATATATAGGGATAGGAAAAAAAAAAATTCAGAGGGAAAGCTGAACACAAAGTAATTTTATGTGTAGCAAACTTATTTGCATTATCACCCTTGATAAGTCATGCTTATGATTTTTATTTTCTTTATAGTTATTGTTAACTTATTAGCATTTTAAATTCACTTTACTGTTTTTCTTGATAAATACAAAATAAATAAAGAAAAAAAAACAATATGCCAAATCAGCTCACATGGCTGAGAGGGAGTGAGTGAGGCTCACTTATTACTCTTACCTTGGCTCCTTATTCTTGTGAACACAGAAGGAAAAGAACAAATGTGGGGTATGTAGCCTATCACTATCAGAAGAGTTCTTTGCCTTTGGGGGCTGCTGAACTTAAATCACAACTTACTTCAGATACTGGTCAGGATAATGAACTTCTAGACAAAAACAAACTTTTGACAAAAACTTTTCACACCTTATTCTCCAGTTTTGTGAGTGCCTGGAGGAGGATGGAGATGGCTATATGAACACATGTGGGAGGATGCACATGTGGAGGGGAAGAGGTCACTGTCATTCACCACATTCCTTTTTGAGACAAGCTCTTTCCTGAGCCTGGAGCTCACCCAATTGACTAGACTGACTGGCAATTACTAGCAAACCGCAGAGATTCTATTGAGCATTGGAATTACAAGAGCTTGTCTGGCTTTTCAGATGGTTTCTGGGATCCCAAACTTAGTATGCATGCTTGTAACATGAGCAATCTGCCAACTGAGTCAGTCACTTATCTCCTATTCTCAAATTGTATTCACTGCTTGATTCTGAACTTTTATTTATTGACTCACTTAGGGCATCTGTGATAATTTCTCAGAAGTCATAGCTCTTATTTTATACACAGAATTAAAGTCTTGATACTTTTATTTACTAGAATCTACTCCATAGAAGTATAGGGATATGCACAAAAGAATATACAAATAGAAATATGTGCATAGAAATAGACACATACGGCTATACACATAGAGATAAACAGACATATACATGTAGGATTATGTATGTGGGGTATACACATAAGAATATACACTCTATGGTGAAAGTGTAAATTCTGCTCATCACTGTATCTTTAGAGAAGACAACTGTCCTACACATAGTAATCAATGATTTTTAAGTAGTAAGCAAGTTCATGAGTTAGTGAATGAATGTATAGTAACATTTTCCACAAATGTAACCTTGTTTCTGAATTCCTTATGTGATAGCAAGCCACTAAGTCTTGAAAGCACTTCACACAAACAGAAAACATAGCTGCCTTGGCTGTAAGCAATCCTATGTTCACTTGCTGTTTTCCCTAACAATGTTTTCAACACATGTTAATACAGTATAGACTTCAGCAGCTAAGGAAAAGAATGGAGACATCCTTTCAAATTTCACTCAGAAATTAAACTCTGAAGAAAAATTATACTGTGTCTGTAGGTAGTCAAATCTAACTAAAATTTGATATGAGATCAATTTTCTTTGACATCAAAAAGTGGGCTTTGTTTATGATTATTTTTGTTATCATTAATATTGGTTTTAGTAAAAAGCATGAACAAAAGTGACCTATCTAGTCTTTTTCCCCACATACATAATCCTTTTCAGCAAGAAAATAGAGCAGCTATCACCAAGTAGAATAGTCTTGTTTTTCTGATGTTTTCTTTTATTTCAGTTTCTACCTTTAAATTATTGAATGTGATAGGAAGAAAATAAAATAATTATCTCCAAACTGGTTGGACAGATTCAAACACCAAAATATACCTGATAAATTTAGATGTAAATTTTGAATGTGATTTGTGAGTAATATATGAAATAAAATATCCAAGCTACATATTCATTAGCTTGGAGAAAATATGTGCTATTAAGACTGACACTGAAATTTATGTTCAAACTTTTTAAATGAACCCTACTCTTATGTAATCATGTCCAGTATAGCAAGAGCTACTTTTGTATGAAATACTATGGAACTCTAAACCAAAAACCCTAGATTATATTACCAAACTTTTTATTAGAATTCAGCAAGTCCTGGGACCCTCATCCACTCTTTGACTGACATGCCAGTTACTACACACACACACACAGAGAGCTGCTTCTCTATATTCAGTGAGATATGTTGTGGAATCATTCACCTCGGAAGTTTCCTAACCCATGGTAGAGCTAAGCAATGATCCACATTGCTTTTTGAATGCTATAAATAAATGAGAAGCCTATTAAATACTTCAAAAATAATTATTGTTGAATCTAGAAAGAAAAGAGACGCTGGCAAGGAGGAGGAACCTGAAGGAGGAGAAAGGAAAGTTGATTGAGAGCAAGGATGCTGAGGCCATGAAAAAGTGCACCGACCACACAGAGAGACAAGAAACTATTGTGGTAAGAAACTCTGGAAAATACATTTTTACACATTATTGGTTGACATGGATTGCACAACATAATAGGGAAGTAAAAAAATGTGCTTTTGAATTCTAGTGTCCCTAAAAATATACCTTCAGATAACCAAAACACAATTTAAATATTCTATCTTCTCCCAGTCTTAAACTATGCTTATATAGAATGCTACCAACCTTCCACAAGGTAGATTAGAATTAGTATCAAATGTAATAGTACATTTTCAGTGGCACAATTTTTATTTAAAATAAAAAATAATAAATATTTTTAAAAACCAGCTAAGCTAGACTAACCCTAGAAACTCCAGGAAAGACTGTATTACCTACCATATTCAGCTCACTGCAAAAATCTCATGCTTGGAGCCACAAATCTGAAATCCCAATTGCCAGGCTATAGCCTTTTTTCTGCCCTATTGCTGGAAATTGTATGTGCCTTTCCATCCAGCTTTCCACCTTCAAGCTAGCGGTAAGCAGTGGAGTCTTCTACTTCTTGTTTCTCTGACTTTTCCCACCTGAAGAAAATGCATGATACTGATGACTTATATTATATTTATATTATTATACTGGACCCATCTGGATATCAGAAATAATCTCCCTCTTTTAACATCAACTATGCCATTTACATACAAGTAAGATCAAATGATCAGTAGATTTATAAAATCGTGTGTGTGTGTGTGTGTGTGTGTGTGTGTATGAAACAATAATTTTAAAAAATTTGACCATGGCCATGAATTAAAAAAAAAAAAACAGCATCATGGAGTGAACATAGGAGAACCTGGAAAAAGTGGGAAATTTATGTAAATCATATAAAATTTTAAAAGTAAAATAATTTTTAAAGATCAATTTGTGTTGTGTTATAATTTAACCAAGGCCATGGTGTTTCATCATGGTCGCAGATTCAGAAATTAGGATCAGCACTGTTAGGAAACATTTTCGAAATTTGTGACAAATGAGTATTATTCACAAGATGAGCGGAACCACACCCATTAGTAATTCATATATATTGAATCTGGCTTTCAAAATGTTTTATCCTGAATAATGGACAAACCATTTTAAGCAAACCATAATGGGTTTATGAACATTAAGAGAGTATATTATGCTTTAAGTAGCTTAATGAAATATTTGCTGAAAATCTATTGTCACATCAAGTTTTACAGATGAATTCTTACAGTTATTGACAAGAAGAGACCTGAAAGAATGAAAATACTATAGGTGGTCATGAGATACTAGGAAGAAATATAGAAGACATGCAATCCTGCTTCCATTTTCCTAAATATGAATGCAGTGATGACAGATGGAGGTGTTCCTGCACTCTGAAAAAGTGTGACTATAAAATCCACAAAATTACTATTATCTGAAAGCCAGAAGTTCACATGAATAGATTTAGTTTCTAAAATTCAGGGCCGTTGAGATGGCACACAAAGTATACATGCATATATTTTTAAGTTAATATTTTCATGATGATAGTGAAATGTCTTTGTTAAGCAATCAGCTCCCCTGGTATGTTACTCCTCCCTATGTGTGTAATGCATATGAAAGTAGCCAAGTACATGACTCAGTAGCTCCTTAGATCTGCTAAGAGTAATTTCTATACTTCTGAATATCTATTTTCAGCACTTTGTGTGCATTGTCCCATTGTCTTGTGTCTCATGTTTGGTACTGAAATGATGCTGTTAAAATAGCTATTCTTTGATATGTACAGTAGAGACCATGGATTATCTCATTTTCATGTTTTTCAACTTCCTTCTGCTCTGTCTTGCTGTATTTTAGAAACTATAAAGCTGAAAACTATTTTTCATGAGAACTATCACTGCTAGTGATCCAGGGATGATTTGTTTTCTTATTCAAATGCATTGGTGTAAGTCTGCATATGAAACCAAGTTATATGAAAGAGTAGGCTGGGTATGAGGAATTCCTTGCTGGAGAAAATGTTCTCAAGGCAATGTGAGCAAACTGACAGCTTCAGCAAAAGAAAATAACTCAGGCATGCAGCTTCCTAATCACTCAGCAGCAGAGGGATTCTGAGGCCAGTAGCTTACAGTTCCAACTTCCCATACCAAGGTTAATGCCTAAGTGCACAAGACCAGAAACACTTCCTGTGGCAACCAGGTAACTAAGTACTCTATGTATCTTTAAACAGCAGACTACTTGTTTATTAATCCATTTAACGTTGGCATAAGTAAGTAATTGACAATAAAATCATTTCTGTTTAAACTTTGTAGAGTGGGGTTTTTCTAAAACTATGCATAGCCTTTTGTCTCCACTGTGTTTATTTGATAATATACTTTTCCTTTGGTGCACACCAATGTATTTTCCCAATGTATTTTCTGCTTATCTTCCTGAGGATTTATTTCAGCTCCTTGAATGGGAGGATTCAGGTTTTTTTTCATTTACACTGAAGGAAAAAATTCTCAGCCATGGCCTCCCAATTTTCCTTACCCAAACTCTGTCAATTAACAGCTTGCTTAATTCCTTTTAAATGTAGGCTTGCAACTGTGTCTTTCCTTCTACTGTTTCAATTGTATTTACACCTGGTTATCTCTTTGGTACATTTTTATAAACGTTCTTAAGTCTCTTCCAGTACATAAATCAGTTTTTCAGTTTAGTTATTAACAAAACATGACACCTAAAATAGTTTAGCACTATCTGAAACACCTAAGATACTGCACTCCAGGACTAAGGCTAATAGCACCAATGCCCACTAGCCAAATTAAAATGAGGTTCACTCTTACAATGGCCATATGATAGCAAAGTGAATAGCCCATTTCACTTTTGTTTGCTTTCCAGGAAACAGAAAACCTAAATGAATTAAAAGAGTACAAATTGATATTTGAGCAGTTGCAGTCTTATGAAGTGGCTTAGCTGGTGAAGTGCCCACTGGCCATGCATGAGAACCTATGTAGAGGTCATCAGCACCTGTGTATAAAATGAGCCTTATGGTACATTTCTATAACTCTAGCACTGGAGTGTGATAGGGGCAAAAAAACAAGTATATCCATGAAACTCATTGGTCAGGCAACCCAGCCAAACTGATGCTCTCCAAGATCAATGAGAAATTGTATCTGAAAAATTAAAGCAGACAGTGATTGAAGAAGACAGAGAAACCACTAGCCTACACATGTACATGCACACACACACACGCACACACACACACACACACACGTACACATGTACACACACAAATGTGTACATGGCCCCTCTTCTTCACAAAAGCACGAGTGAAATTGAGAAGACAATGCAGGATATGAAAAGAGAATCAAAAAAAATAGAAATGCTATATATAAATCCATTTGAAGTTTTGAAAGTTCAAGTCAAATTGATAACTCAGTTAAAAACCTCACGTACCTGATGAAATAAATACATGACAAACTATGAGAGCTTGAAGAAGAGACACAAATTAAAGCATTAAAATAAGAATAAAAAAATGTAAACATGTAGTGTCATTATACTGTTACACTGTAAATAATTGTCCCACCTACTAGTTTAATAAAAAACACTGATTGGTTGAAGGCAGACAGGAAGTGTGGGTGGGGCTACCAGGCTGGGAAAACTCTAGGAACAAAAAGAGTAGAGCAGAGATGCCACAGAGAAGCCAGAGAAACATGACAGAGACATCAGCAGATATAGAGGAAAGAAGTTGAAATGCTGCTCTAAGAAAAGGTATCAAGTTGTATGGCTAAAGAAGATAATAATCATGAGTTAGTTTAAGAGTAAAGAGTTAGCAAGTTATATGCCTGGGTCCTAGGTCAATCAGTGTAAAATTGATATAAGCATGTATGTTTTTCTGTGGGACTGAGGGACTGTGGGCCTGTGGGTATGGACCCCAGGCTAGACAGGACAGAAACTTCCTACTACATGAACAGATCACAAAAAAGATTACCACTAAAAGACCAGATTTATCAAAGATGGCTGTAGAAAAATAAAGAGGTATAAGCTAATAAAAAAATATAAAAATAAATAAATAACTCAAGTAATGAGAAATATGTAGATTTTCACTTATAAAAAGTCTCTAGTACAACAAACATAATAGAAAGTATTTCCCAAATCATATTACAGCAAAAACCATTATACATAAAGAAAGAAGAATATTGAAAGTTCTAAAAAAAATTTCAAGTAATATGTAAAAGAAATCTATGAGTAAAGCAAATTCCATAGCAGAAACTCTGAAAGCCAGAAAGGAATGGAATGATAAACATTAATCCCTAGAAAATCAATTAACTATAAGCCTATATTATTATGCTGAAAAATATAGTCAATTGTAACTGAAGAATAAATGAATCCTTCCATGAAAACCAGAAACTATAGAAATCCATAAGCCAGCACTACACAAGACACTTTAAGAAATTCTACATACACAAAAGATAAACACATCCATAAGAATGTATATGTGGACTTAGAAAGTGTTAATCATCACAAAAACCATAAAACAACAAAGTATTACATAATTTTAAAAATAATTCTGAATGGTAATTATGTCAATCTTTCAATTAAACAATAACAAAAAATAGCAGATTGGTGTTAAACAAACAATCAACCAAAGGCAGAACCCAATAATATTCTACGGACAGAAAATGCACTTCACTAACAAAGGCAAAATCTGACAGTGAAAGGCTAGAGCAAGAGAGTCCACGTCATTTGTGGTGACACATGCCTGTAGCATGTGAAAAGAAATGCAGGCAAAGAATTATGAAAAGAAATACCCAAAAACTAAGACCAAGCAACAAGCTTGAGTACCTGTACTTTCATCTGTCAATTCAAACTTCAAAGAAAATTAGGTAGACAAAAGTTACTTCATATTAATAACAGGTTTCATTAATAAGATGTAATAACAACAAATATATGTGCACCAAAGGATAGTTCACTTTTTAAGAACTGTAACACATAAAGTGGCAGATAAAGTATAACACATTCAGCTTGAGTTTTGAGGCCCACACGTATTTTTATTTAGCTTCATATGGAATAGACTGAATGTATCCCCAGAACTCGCAGTGTGAAGTCCTAATCCTCAACGTGATAGTGGTTAAAAGTAGTGCAAATAGAAGGTCACTAGATTGTGAAGATGAGGCTTACACAGTGGGATAACTGACCCTTATAGAACGGGGACTGACTAATGTAATCTCTCTCCATCATATAAACACGTAAAAAAGAGACCCCCTACCTTGGACTTTCAAATCTCTAGAACTTTTGAGAAATAAAGTCTTATTAAAACCTCTGATTACAGCTTGACCTACCAAAGGCACAGCCTCAAAATCTCCATTGCACAGTAGTGATTTACATATGGACATATGTCCTTTCATTTCACAGTGAACATTTGGATGTTGTACGTGTTAGGATTAGTAATAACGGTTAGGCTTACAATGCAGCTAAAGTTATTCACATACATTTTACATTTTTCTGTAAATATTTGCTTTACTATCTCTTTAAAATTTTCCTATGACTAAAACATCTAGGTGAATTTTTAACTATATGCCAGCCCAGATTTGTATACCCAGCCAAACTGAATCACCATAGATGGAGTAAACAAGATATTCTATGACAAAACCAGACTTAAACAATACCAATTCACAAATCCAGCCTGACAGCAAGCACTAGAAGAAAAACTCCAACTTAAGGAAATTAGATGCACTCATAAAAACAAAAGCAATAGATAATCCCACACCAGAAAATCCTAAAGAAAGAAAACACACATACTAGTTACATAAACTGGCATTTTAGAGCCCACTCCTTATGGTGAGATACCTTGTTCAGCCTTGATACAAGGAGGAAGAAATGGGTACTGCCTCAACTTGGAATATTAGCCCGTATTGACTTCTCAATAGAGGCCTTACACACTTGAGGAGTGGATGAGGGATGGGTGGGGAGGAGGTGAGAGAGAGGTGGGGGGAGCAGAAGGGGAGGGAGGGATAACAGTGAAGAGTATGTAAAAGAAAAATAAAATTAATTTAAAAAATAAAATAATAGAATAATTCCTATGGCTAAAACATCTAGATCAATTTTTAAGTATTCCACTTTTGAAACAAAACTGTGTTCTAAAGTTATAAATGTATATATATATATATGGTTTTTTATAAATTTATTTCTAATAGTCACTGATTTCTAAAATGAGAGAATAAGGAAAAAAAAAGAACATGACTTAAAGTAAAAGAAAATTCAAAAACTATATTATGTAATTATCATGATCATAAAGTTAACTCTAGGTATACATGAAAATAATCATTTTAGATAGTGTAAAATAAATGGTATATTCCAGAAGATTTTTACAGATATTAATTTTATATTTTCTGAAGTTAATTCACAGGAATCATGGCTCTCTGTGTCCTGCATGCTGTCAGTAATAAACTACAACAAAGTCTCAATGTTACTTCTTTATCATTTAAATTGAGATAGGCTAATATGGAATATAAATGAACTGAAGTTATTTAGTATGTGATATATAAAAATGTATAAGGGAGAATTTTCTTTGTCACAATTGGGTTCTAGCCCGTAACACAAGTATTTCCTAGAATTATATTCAGATCACACTCTTTTGTCTTTCTTTCACATCATGGTCTTGTAAATATACAGAGAAATGTTATTAAACTATTTTAGATGCAGCGCATTAAAATAGAAAAAGAAGAAATCCTCTGTGCAATAGAAATTACACAGTAATTTATGTCAAAAGTTAACTTCATTACAATTTTAGCTGGCATACATCTATTTCACTATAGCAAGCATCAAAATAATTATGATTCTGTGACTGTAATGTAATCTCAAGTGAATACTAAAAAAAAAAAAAAATCTGTCTTTCAACTAGCACATTAGTGGGACTTGCCTAATTAAATCAATTGAATTTCAATAGAAGAAAAGCCCCCTAAGTGTACACTATGAGTCTCATATGAAGAAACAGATGTAATCAGGTACTTACTATGCACATTAGGAAATTGCTGAAAATGTTTAATATGTGAATTATTTTTGGTATAGAGCAAATCAAAGGTCTAGGAAAGATCTTTAAACTCTAGTGTAAATGCATAATGTGCAAATTTAGATTTTTAAAAGTCTGTTCTGCTAATGCTTCTTTTATAATTAAGCAACAGTATCTTAAAGCCACTTTTAAAGAATTTTATATGGGACCATAAAATGCATAAATTAATTTTCTAAGTATAAATGCCATATTAAGGGGTAATTATAAAGGCCTGGGAGATATTATCATTAGCATAATGCTGCTTCCTTGGTTTTCTAATGTGTTAGGTAATTGTTTTACTTTCGGGAACATCTTTTCAATAATATCAATGAAACGTACTTAGAAATTGAAATTAGATTATTATCTGTAAATTTGTTCTTATATTTTCTTTTTATTTATATTTTGAAAATTACATACTATGTTTACATCCTTTCCCCCATTTCCTACTTCCATCTCCTCCCATATCTCTCCCATCCCTTCTCCAATCCATGGCCTCTTATTTTTTAATTATAATTATTACATATACATGAATGTTTATATATATAATCTATCGAGATGACTTAGTGTTGTTTATGTGCAGTTAGGCAGACCTCGTGGTACTGGACAAACTTTTCAGGAGGCTTGTCCTTGGAGAAAACTGATTCTCCCCTTCTTAACCACCATTAAATACTCTGAGCACTCAATAATTTTAGTAACCTAAGGTTCCAAGATTTCCATAAGCCTCCCACAAAATATTTCATTTTTATTTATGGCTGAAAAACTTTCATTATGTATATAAACTATACTGTCCTTATTCTTCTGTGGTTAGACATTTATATTGATTCTATAAAATATCTCTTATGAATAGTATTGCAATAAACATTCATATGCATTTATCACTAAAATATGTTGATTTGGAGAAGTATAGCTGGATCAAAGGATAGGACCTTATTTTTGTTTTTTGAGTCAGAGTGTGTACTAGCTCAGAATAGCCTTACACTCAAAGGCTCTCTGCCTAAACCTTTTGGGTATTGGAAAATTATACATGTATGTAATCATACTGAGTTTAAAACCAGCAAGGGCAAAAACTTGGTAGCAGGACATTTTGAGAGAGTGTATTTAGCTGAAGAAGGGAACTGGGGCATAAATATGATCATAATATTGTATATATACATTTAATCCTTAAACAATAAATTAAAAAATCAAAAAGAACAAGCAGACCATTACAGAATTCTGCAAGTGGTCAAAATACAAAAGACAACTAACTGTGGGGTGCCCAGCCCCAGTAGATATATGTACAATACAACCCCTACACTTAAGGCTTAGGGAATATCACAGAACATCATAGAAGAGGAAGCAGAAAGATAGTAAGAACCAGAACACTAGGACAAGACATCTGCTGCAAAATACTATCTTCTATATATGTCTGCATCCAAAAAATTTCAATGACATGGGTACCTAAACAAGATCTAAACATTGACACTTCAAGATGACATGCCAAAAAAGATGAGGCAATTTTCACAATTCCTGACCCCAAAAGAATTTAATGTGCAGTTCTCATGGGAGCTGAGTGAGAGAATACTAAGAGTAACTTTGGCAAGAATATTTCACATCATGAATCAGAGGGAACAAAGATTCTGTGTGGAACTGGGATTAAAGTTGATCATAAGTTAGTATACATAGTGAAAAAATATGGTTTTTATGATGTTTCTTACAACTCTAAAATACTGTATTTGATTTACTATTATTCCCTTGAATCTTTATTAATTAGACTTTGCAAAAGCATTTCTAATTCTCAATAACATTCTCGAAATATGTAACCAAACACATAAGCAGGCAAATAAAAAATAAATTATTGAAGGATTCAAAATATTCTTATGATCACAAATAAAATGACTTAAAATATAATAGAAATGGAATAAAACAAATAACATTTTGGTTCATTTATCATAAAGAACTGACACTCAAGTATAAATTGTGTGGTTTCAAGAGAAGGCATTCTCAGAGAAAATTCCCTTGTTAAATGTACTTTATCACTGTACATTTAAAGTCCCCACAGGCTGCTATATTTTTCCATTTCTCTGATCTGAGTCATTTGTAGTGAATTATGTGTTACATTTTAAATAATTGTCCTGACTATGGGTTTAATAAATACTGATTGGCCAAAAGGCAGACAGGAATTGTGGGCAGGGCTACCAGACTAAGCAAACTCTGAGTACAAGAAGAACTGAGACAGATGTCAAAGAGCCACCAGAGAGAGACATCACAGGGATGTGACAGGGGCCCAAGGAGGACATGGCAGCAGAGGAAAGAAGCTGAAATGCTGCTCAAGAAAAGGTACCGAGCTGCACAGCCAAACAGGATAAGAAAGATGGGTTAGTTTAAGACTAAAGAGCTAGCAAGTTTTATGCCTGGGCCCTAGGTCAATCAGCATAAAAATAACACAAGCGTCTGTGTGATTGTGTGGAACTGCTTGTGTTTCTGTGGGACTGTGGGTCAGAACCTCTGAGCTAGACTGGAAAGTCCAGGCAGAAATCATTTACAACAGTCATTTATATCCAAAACAAGGACATCTAGAGAGGGATCTAAAGAGTCCTCCATCATAAGCCTCAGCTCTTGTCTCTATTGCTTAGTTAGACTTAATTATTTTAATATCAAAACTTTCAGCATCTTCCTTGGATATAGACGGCTAGAGTATCACTCCATACTTACTACAAATAAAAGCCAAATCATCTACATGATGTTCACTTTTCTTGGATTCGTCAGAAAAAGCTAAAATCAAGTGCAACAAATTATAGTAAAATTTAAAGAAGAACCAGAGTGTCAAGATGTTGTAAGCACTAGATTATCTGAAGTGGGGAATATGTAAGGATGGGAAACACCACATACACAAGTGTAAAGAAGTTTTAATGAATTGCTTAAGAACAAGTGTTGACTAAGTGAAGACTATAAAACATTGGGATCTCATAGACACAAAGACTATACGATGCCAATGTAAAATGAGCTTTTTGGCCTGTCCAGTCTGTGATCCAAATATGTCAACCCACAGTCCTACAGAAACACACAGAGGCTTATATTAATTACATGCTGTTCAAACTGTGGCTAGGGCTTATTGCTAGCTAGTGCTCTCATCTTAATTCGACCTATTTCTATTTATCTGTCCTGCCATGTGGCTTACCTATTTCTTTACATCTTGCTTCTTAGGTGGCTGGATTGCAGCTCTATCTTACTCCATCCTCCTTCCCTTTTATATATGCTTGGATTTCCCACCTACTTCTAAGATGCCCTGCCATAGGCGCAAACAGTCCCTTTATTAGCAAATAATATTCACAGCATACAGAAAGACATCCCACATCATGCTTGGGACCCACAGACAACACTATGGTCTCTAACCTCACAAGAAATATTTGGGGACAGAGATTGGAACTACAGAAAGAGAGACTCATGGTAAAAACGTAATAGACACTTGCTTCCAATGTAAAAGAGCCAAATGTTCCACTCCAAACATTTAAACATTTCCTACATATAGTAGGGAGCACAACTAGCATGTTGCCTCCAGCTAACAGGCCCTATAGCTGAATATATATATATATATATATATATATATATATATGAAAGAAAGTCTTTTAGAAGAGAACCAGAAAAATCATAAGATTGTTCCAGAAGTTTAAATTGACTGAATAATATAGACCCAGATATTCAGAACCTTCATCCAGCCTAAAACTTATGCTAAATCTTACAGTGTAAAAACATCTATCCTATGGCCTCACATCACTAGCAAAGTGTAAAACAGTAACACAAGGTATAGCCTAAAACTAAGGAAAGAACATAAACACTAAAGGAAAATTCTGGCAACCCACATCCACACTCAAGAATAACAAAGGAGAATGACACACGCAATACACAGAGTTTGTAAGTGTTGTAGCTCAGATAAAAAGATATCCTGGTAGTTGAGGAGCCAAGAAATACTACAAAGTCAATGTAAGCATAGCAGTTTACAGCTCTGCTCCAGGGAAAGGTTTCCTAGTGAAAGTGTAACAACTCTGCTCCAACAGCGAAGGGTTTCCCTGCAAAATTGTTACAGCTCTGCTCTGCTCTTCTCCAGGGAAATGTTACAGCTCTGCTCAGGTCTGAGAAAGAGTTATAACTCTGCCCAGTCCCAGAAGTGTAACAACTATGCTCTAGGGTTTCCCTAGAGAAGTTGTTTCAGCTGGGCTCTGCTCTGGTGAAAGTATCATACCACACCACAAGCCTCATTCAAGATTTATTAGGAAGAAAGAATTCAGAAGGGTGGCTGCCTCAGATGAGAAACAGCAGCCAACTGAAAAGGGTACAAAGCTTATATAGGATTTCTTAGAGGGTGGAGCATTCCAGGGTGGCTTGTTATTCGTGGAATTTGTGATCTGATTCTGGGGCAAACTCTGGGATTGGTGGAATTTTGTACACAGGGATTGGTAGCATTTCACGCTCAGGGACCTCAGGGATTTGTGGGATTCTGTGTTCAAGAATAGGATTCTACAGGCTAACTCTAGTGCAAGCTTAGGAATTGGTGGGATTTCAAGCCCTGGTCCTTGCATCAGGTTAGGCTCGGTATTTTTCCTAGGCCACAGGTCTAGTCAATGGTAGGGTGTTGTTTCCTTGGCCCTTTTCACCCTAAAGAGGTGAAATACAGCAAAAACAAAACCCCAAACAAGCTTAATTCCTACAGTAACAACCCTCCACATTAAACCCTACCAGATAAAAGGGTAAACCATTGTAGTTATAAATTTTGTCCACATCATTCCTCATTCTGCTACATGTATAAAATCAGATTAAAAATCCCATTACTATTTAACAGTGTTCAAAGGTGGTACTCTAAGAAGTAATAAGAACATGAAGGTAATGTTTAATGAATGGATCAAAGTAGTCATTGGAAGATTGGGATAATTATAAGAAAACAAGAGTTTGATCCTTTTTTCTCACTGGTCATGATTCCTTTGGCCATGCTACGGCAGAGTAAGAAAGCCCTTTCCATATATAGCCTCCTACCTAATCTTGAATGTCCTAGCTTCCATCACTGTGACAAATGAACTTCAGCTCTTTATAAATTACCCAGCCTCTGCTTTTCTGTCACAGCCTCAGAAAATAAAACACAGTAGAAAATCTGGGCTAGATGCTAAATGTTCTATAACAAATAGTGAGACATAGAAATGGCTTTCACACTACACAATAGGGGCTAGAAGAGCAGGCTAGGAAAGGTCTAGATTGCCACAACAATATATTAAGAAGATTGAAACTAGGAGAGGAGTGTATGGTTTCTTTAAGATTTCTTAAGTGGGTGATCGTAGAAAACCTTACCTGTGGGCTACCTGCTGAGGTCCTAGATGGGAGTAACAAGGACCTAGATAAATGCCATTTCTCTTATAAGGAATAGGGTGGAATTGACCTTGTGTCCTAGGGCTTAATAAAATAAAGAAGCTGGGCTGGAGGGATGGCTCAGAGGTTAAGAACACTGACTAATCTTCCAGAGATCCTCAGTTCAATTCCCAGCAAGCACATGGTGCTCATAACCATCAATGATGACATCTGGTGCCCTCTTCTGTCTACTATATACATAATAAATAAATTAAAAAAAATAAAGAAGTAAAGAGGCATAAAGCAGGCTACCCAGTGTGGAAGGCACCTAAACATGGAAAGCACCCATGTTTCTGTGAGGCCACCATTAGCTACATAGAGAGAAAAAATTATTTAAATGCAAGAGTATAACCAAACAGGAAGCAGAGATTAAAAACCTAAAAATCTGCAGCCTTTCCATATAAAATTAAAAGGAATAACTTTAGAAGATACTAAACATTTGTACTGAAGGTTCACACTTCTAGCCTTAAATTGAAGGCTAATAAATTTCTATGTCTATGTCACTGTGTCTGGTATTTGGTACAGCAGCCATAGAAAAGAAATGCACACCTGAAGTTTTCTCTCAACAAAGACCTGCATTAAGTACAAAAATAAACAAAAAAGCCCAGCAAAAAGGACTATGAAATGGTGCGGCTCCTTAAAAATCAATGTGTAGAATTCTGAAATGGACAAAGCCTCAGGTTCAACTCTCAATGTTGGTGAAAGAAGACCAGGAGAGAAGACAAAGCTCAAAATTCTTTAATTCTTTAAAAACTAAATAACTAAAGACATAACTTTAATGTTACAAACCAGAAAACTTTCTGAAGTCACCAACCATTCCCTTCTTTTAGAATATACATAAATATATGTACATATTTATCATTCATAATTATATATTCATTTATACTTATCTTTCATATATATGACAGACATTATGAGATCAAAGAAAACAAGATATGTCTTTACAAAGAGCAACCTACAAGGGGAACACTTCTCCATTGTTGGTGGGAGTGTAAGCTTGTTCAGCCACTCTGGAATACAGTATGGTAGCTTCTCAGAAAGTAGAATCAATCTCCCCAAGAACCCAGCAATATCACTTCCAGGTGTATACCCTAAAGATGCACAGTTGCACTCCAATGGCATTAGCTCAACTTTGTTCATAGCAGCATTATTTCTAATAGCCAGAACCTGGAAACAACCTAGATGCCCCACAACTGAAGAATGGATTAACAAACTGTGGTACATCTACACAATGGAGTACTACTCAGCAGTAAGAAAAATTGATATCCTAAAATTTGCAGGGATGGATTTGGAGAATATCCTCCAGAGTGAGGTATCACAAACCCAGAAAGATAAGCAGGGGATGTACTCACTCATTAGTAAACTCTAAACAAACAAACAAAAAAGCAAAGCATTCTCAAGCTGCAAACCACAACAACTGAACAGCTTGGGATCAGAAACACCCTGGTCTGACACCTTGGATCCCACTCCCCTTAGAGGAACACCTGACTCAGTCTTGATGTTTCGGGGAGAAAATTGGATTTGCCAGGAGTGGAGGCTGAACTAAGCAATATTGGGACTGTGGGACCTTGGGACCACCTGCCCAGGAAGGGGATGGGGAGATGTGGAGAAGAGAGAATGACCTGATGTGGTGGGAGGGGGAAGGAACCGTGAAAAGGATATACATGGATAGAAAAATGTGACTTTATTCACAATAATAAGAAAAAAAACAAAGAGCAACCTAGTAAAGACAAATCTATGAGACAACTGAAAACCATAACATACGGAGACTAGAAAGAAGCTTCAGTGGTGAAAAACACCTGTTTCTCTTTCAGAGAATTCAAGCTTTGCTCCAGCAACTCCCTCTTCCATCCTCTTTAAACATTCACACACACCTGGCAAATATTCACACACATACACACACATATAAACACACACACACACATACACACACACAAGGGTGGGGAGAGGAAGAGAATCAATCTTTACAAAT
Organism: Sigmodon hispidus; assembly: GCA_004025045.1. Taxonomy (NCBI): domain Eukaryota; kingdom Metazoa; phylum Chordata; class Mammalia; order Rodentia; family Cricetidae; genus Sigmodon; species Sigmodon hispidus. The sequence continues at coordinate 13,682 of PVIH01018284.1, read as the reverse complement.
AAATAAAAATATAACATGCTACACCTCTCTTGGCTTGACTAAGAAAGCAGAGCTACCAAAAGTACTACAGAAAAGTGAATTTTTATGTAGAATTTATGAAAGTCTAGTCAGAGCTAGAAGGATGGCCCCTACCAACTTCATCCTAAAACAAGGCATCCCTGAGAATAACTCCCAATTATTTCCTCCTAAGTGTCATGTGAAATGCTATCACTGTAAACATCTAACTTCAAGTCACTCAGGGAACAGAGTTCTGGAAAATTTAGTTTTCAGTTATATCAGAAAATCCTTATGGCACTAAGTCAACCATATACAATCCAGGAAAACCTAATATTTTAAGTATTTTTTCTTTTGTATATGATTTATTATATCATTTGCTTTCCTGAGGTTGTAAAGACACTGCTGCTCATTGAAGTGAACAAATCTCAGCAACTCTCAAGTCATATTTTATCAAATACTTCCTATAAGTTAAATGTAGGCCAAGCATCACTATTATTTCTACATTATACATATTATCATTGACAAATGGTAACTTACTTATAACCAACAAACATCTAATGAATCTAAATTTAAACTCAGGTCAGTATGAGTCCAGAATGGATTCTCTTGATGACAGACTATTTTAGGGTCATAGATTAATAAAACAAAATCAGCTTTGATTTTATCATGTGTTACTGGCATGATTTTAAGAAAATAAATAGCATATAAATTATGAAAATATTATATAAATAACAATTAGAAAAATTCATAAATGAGACAGCAAACAATAATAATAAAAATGAAGCAAAAACTACTTTAGAAATAAAAACATAAATGTGAAGAAACATGAATGAACATAATATAAAATATACTAAGATAAAAATAAGAACCATTTTTTAATTAAAATGAGAAATAATACAAAGTAGAAAAAAGAAACAGACAATGATCAGGGTTCAAATGTGAAGAAAATAAGTTCATTAGCCAGTTTTCCATTTTTGTGACCAAAAATCGGAGACTATTTAAGGAAAAAGATTTCTTCTGGACCACAGTTCTAAGGCTTTAGTTTAAGACTGCTTACATAGGATGACACCACACAGAAAATGTGACAAACATGCAAGTGACTGTAAGCTTTAATTGTGAACTAGACAGAATCTAGGATCACATGGGAGATGGGCCTCAGGCCATGCCTATGGAGATTGTATTGATTATGGTCACTGATGTGGGAAGGTGCACTGTGATGGTTTGAATAATATCTTAGGAGTAGTGCTATTAAGAGGTATAGCTTTTTCGAGTGAGTGTGGCCTTGTTGGAAGAAGTGTGTCATGACTTTGAGGGCTTTGAGGTTTCCTAGACTCAGGATACAACCCAGTGAATCAGCCAACTTCCTGTTGTCTTCACTATGTAGGACTCTCAGCTATTTCTCTGCCTACATGTCCCCAAGCTCACCACCATGATAATAATGGACTGAACTTTGGAAACTGTAAGTGAGCCCCTCGAATTAAATGTTTCCTTTAGGAGATGCCATGGTCAAGGTATCTCTTCACAGCAGTAGAAAACCCTAAGACACTTACTTGCTGGGAGTGTCACTATTCCATGACTGAGATCCTGAGCTGTTTAAATGGAGAGAGGGAACTGAGCAGAAGCAAGCTTTCATCTTTCTCTCCTTCCTGATTTTGGGTAGGATGTGATCCTGTTCATATTTATGTCACACTGATTTCCAAATTATGATAAACTACACTTTTAATGAAACACAAAGTAAATTCTTTCTCTCTTAGGTTATTTTTGTCAGATTATCTTACCATAGCAACAGAAAATGAAATCTAGACAGCAGAACATGCTTCAGTCATTTAAAAATAATGAAATTCTGTCATCTATGAAACTGTAGATAGTTTGACGAACATTATTCTAGAAAGGGAACAGAAAGATAAACACTATATGACCTTACTTATATATAAACTTTAATTTTGCAGTCCTGAAGAAGTAGTAAATAGCATGATAGCTAATACCAATTCTAGAGATATTGATGGCAATGGATTGGAGAGATTTGGGTCAAATGATAACTTTCATCAGATGAAAAATAAAGGTAAGAAATTCATCATAAAATATGTGACAAGAATTAATTAATAATAGTATATTGATTAATATTATATTGAATTCCCCAAAAATGTTAAGTAGATAAAAGTGTTTTAATCATAAAAAATAATAACTACAAGATGTCATTCATATGCTAATGAACTATATTTAGCCACTCCTCAATGTAGATACATACCTCAAAACAGCATTTTATACCCTAAAATGTATATGGTTGTGATGGTCAGTGTAAAGCCAGTGAGGCTTGTGACAGAAATTGGAAAAATTTGAAATGTACAATAACTTGAGGCTGAGGTGTCATTACCAAACTCAAGTTGAGTGGTCACATAAAAAGCTAAGTCTTAACTAGGGACAAGAGGTTCTTGGCTAATAGACAGGAATAAACAGAGCTCACCTAAAACTGTAAGGGGCTGCACTGTGTCAAATTCCCTAATTGAACTGTTGTCCTGAATCTCTGGAGGGAACATGTTTATGTCAAGAGCTTTCTTTGAGCCTAATTATACCCTATATAACCCAGCTGAGCTATGCTGTGCCCACATGTTAGAAATTGGAAATGAAAAATGTGTATGTTATTAAGATAGTGAACTTGTATTTGTTTCAGTAGTTATAATTAATTAATTGTATAAATTAATACACCAAGTTAGTCAGATAAATGGATGCCACTCCAATTAATTCTCTAGTTGGCTGCCAGATGGTAGTTCCTCAGTTTCGTACCCATTTTTGTAACCATTTTAGAGCACCATAAGCCATACCAGGAAATGTACCTTTCTCATTCCTACAGGAGTATTTGCCATTATATACTGGGAAACTGTCCTGGTCTGAAACAGGACAGTTTCCCAGTATATAATGGCAAATACTCCCATTGGTCTGAGAGCTACACAACAGAAAGTTGATGTTTTAACATGCAATGTAGTTCAAACATTTCTTGAACTGTAGATCAAATTTTAAGAAATGTAATGACTAAAAACTAACAGAAGTCACAGGGAAAGTCCATTATCATCATCATCATCATCATCATCATTATTCTAAGACAGGACCTCACCCTAGCACAGGCTGACCTCCATCTGATGGCACTCGTCCTGTCTCATTCTATTGAGAGCCAGAAACTACAGAAGCAAGCCACTATGCGAAGCTCAGGGGCAAAATTAAATAGTAAGCTTTTAACTCAATCTTATCCTTCAAAACTGGTGACATAACTTAGTCTTCCTTCAAAACAGATACTATACCTTTGCATTTACTATATTCTTTATCACAATTTCTATATATGGTGCTGGGAAGCAGACCCAAGGTTTATGACTATTAAAGTATTCTACAGTGAGCTACATTCTGGACCAGATTTTTACTAACTAAATTACATTAAGAGTATCTGACAACATTTTGTTTTGCTTCACTGGCTACATGTTTCTATTCTAGGTACAGAATATCAAATTTAAGATCTCCTTTTAGTTTTCTCAAAACATTGCTCAGTCTCTAGCTAACTTTTCAGTAAAGCTTCTCAATCCAGAATTTTTCACAATGTTGCACATGTTACCCCAGGTATGAGATATATTTCCAACCAAATGTCAAATGTGGCAAGAATCTGGTTTTTCATGACTTGCCTGACAAGGTTACCAGGAGGAAAAATCTCAAAAGGGTCCATAAAAATGGAACCATATCTGAAAGCTAGACAACAATATATATGGCTGCTACTCATAAAACTTGTCAAAACCAAATTTTAACTTTATGATTTTTTTTGTTGCAGCCTTGACATGAGTAACTAAATATACTCAAAGCATTCCTAAGGGGAGAAACACTGCCTACTGGATAGTGGGCCTTAGGGATGGCTAGAGACATGTTATGCTGTTTCTTCCTTGATTTTGACCTTTGTACCATAACCTTGGGAGAGTTAGCATCAGCCTCAGGAAGTTGCAGGGCATAAGACAGGCTCAGACATTTAGTGTGAATGAAGACAACACAATCTGTAATGCCTTGCAATGGTGACTGTCATTTCTTGTCACCTCCTAAGGGAATACTCAGAACCAAATTTTTACATATTTAATATTGACACACTAAAGCAATAACACCAACAACACTTCAAAGGCCATAAGATTACAAGAGACAGCAAGGAAAGTGTCAGTGATAGAGAATGTGGCATGTGTGCTTGAGCACAATTCATTAACTTGAAAGCAGTCCATGCAAGTTTCTGTAGGTAACATTAATAAAATAAGAGATATAGTATTAAGTTACTTTTCACAAATCTCAGCAATAAATACTCAGACTTTCACTTTCATTATTGTTACATTATTATTCTTGTATCTTAAACTAAAGGGCAAAAAAACAGATCAAAGCAAATAAAAAGTTTTCTTTTTGTTGTTTTATATGGCATATACTATATTCCTTTTCTGTGGCATGCACAGAACTTTTCTATCATGAGTCAGATTGAGTGCCTAATTTCAAGTAGCAAAAGAAAAATAAAAAATATGTTTCAGATAATCATTATATATAAAATAAATAAGTTACACAGGATCACAGAGTTCAAAACTACTATGATTTTCATGATTTGCCATTAACCCATGTTTATGGTTTTCTTGTCAGCTAACATGCAGTGATAAATATCTGAGAGTCCCTGTGTGTGTTCTGGATCTATATAGCAAAATAACTAAACTTCTTAAAAGTGTGATGGCCCCATCTTGCAGTTATCAGAGCAAAAGCGCAATGTTGTGAACATCATATAGTTTTGCTGTTTTTGTTACTTGCAGACTAAAGAATGGACTTTCAAACAGGCAAGATAAGCATAGTTCAGATTAGACTGCTTTCAGATTTCAAATAAAAATATCATTAGCAAAAGTTATTTTAAAAACCATTAGCATAGCATTCAATTTCCTGAGTTTTTCCTTACCACCCAGATAAAAAATTATTGTTATAAATATGTTGAAAAGAAAGTGCAATCTATACAACCTAAATTTATACTATACAGAGGACTGTGAAACACAATTAGATTTTGGGCTAAGAATTTTCCCATAAATCTATTTGATTGTTTTACATTTCATTCAAGTATTTATTGCCACCTCTTTAAAGTATACAGATGAAGTATTTAGACATCTATTTTTCTCCTCACTATAACAAGAATATACAAATGTAATGATTTGTAACTCAGGCTAAGAACCTATAGCTAGACAGTGTCTAGAAGAGAAACCATGCTATTATGCTGCTGAGTGAACATAGTATTAAACTATGAATTATCATGACTTATCCTAATTATACCCATAGATCAATGAATCTCTCATCCCTCATCTGATAAGTTTCTATTTTATAAAATGATTAGCATATCTAGGCAAGGTGCAGAGAATGAGACTGCAGACTATTCAGCCCTGAAGGAAATACATATACCACAACTCCCTTCCCAGGGCTCAGTGGGCAGTGTAGAAGAGAGGCAGGAAGAGTCCAGAGGATGACGATGAGTAAACGTTATCTTCTAGACATAGCAGGGCAGTCACATATATGAATGCACACAGCTTGCACCAGAATATACAAACACTGTGCAAGCCTAAGCAAGGATAGAGAAGCTAGCACCCAATTATTCCCTAATCCCAAAAGTACTGGCCATTCTTAACTGCTGGAAAACTATGACACAGCTTTCTCTTACACACATAGCCCCTGGCACACTGACCACTTTCCCGTAGAAGACCACATATCCAAGAGTATTTGAACAGCACAAAGTTGTCTTTCTTTAAATAACACAAAGTTGAGTGACAAGAGGAAGAAAATAAACTGAGAAAAGTTAAGGAAAAAAGTCAAATATGATCAAAACACATTATATAAAACAAACAAAAAATGACTATCAGTCAATTAGATAAATAGTTCCCACTTGAGAAATAAATCTACTATATTAATGTTATCACAGTCATGCTAAAAATACTTATTCAGACACATATATGCTTATATATGTACATATAGAAGTTATTAACCCTGTATTTTTTAAAAAAATGTATTTATTTACAATTTAAAATTTGAGAGGTTAAATATTTAATTTGCTTGTAACCATTCAGACTAAAATGTGTAGCTGCTTAAGACTGACATAATAATTAAGCTCTGGTTATTATTTCAACAGTCAGATTATAGAAAACCATTAAACAGAAATACAAACAATAAAGGACTTTATACCAGGGCAATGACAGCACAGGAATTAAGTGATCAAGATAAATCTGAATAAATAGGATTCCGGTAAGCTAAAATGTTTCTGTACAACAAAGGGGCACCTACAGATGGGGTGGATCTATACTAATTATACATCTTACCAAAGGTTATATCTAAAATATATAAAAAGCTCAAAATTAAATATCAAAAATATGAATAAGGAATTAAAATATGGAGTATGAACTAAACAGAGTTCCCAAAAGATGAAACACAAATGGCTGAGAAATACTTTAAAAGATGTTCAACATCCTGGGCTTTCAGGAAAATAAAAACTAAAACTATTTTGAGATTATATTTTATCCCAGTCAGAATGGCCCAAATTATTTTAATTATTAAAAATAGATTCTTCTCCCATACAGTACATCTCAATCACAGTTTTTCCACCCTCCACACCTCCCAGATATCCCCCCATCTCCCTTCTCCCCCAGGTCCACCTCCCCTCTGTTTCCCCTTGAGAAAAAAAGACTTCCAAAAGATGGCAGCCAAATAGGACAGAACAAGATATAAAAGACAGGACAAAAGCTCTCTTATCAAACCTGGACAAGGCAACCAGATAGGAGGAAAAGAGTCTCAAGAGCACACAAAAGAGTCAGAGAAACACCCATCCCCACTATGAGCATTCCCACCCAAACACCATGCTAAAAGCCACAGCCTATACACAGAGGACCTGGTGCAGACCCATGCTGGCCCCATGCTTGCCACTTCAGTCTCTGTGAGCCCGTATGTACCCTGCATAGCTGATTCAGTGGGCCATGTTCTCTTGGTGTTCTCTAGTCAAGATAGATAGTGATGACAATATAAAAAAGGAAACATTTATTCACTGCTAGTGGGAGTGCAAATTGGCATAGCCAATATAAAAACCAGTGTGGAAGTTCTTTAAAAAACTGAAAAGAGTATCTCCTGAGTAAGCTGGGATCATAATGGAGAGTGAGCATGGGGAAGTGGGAACAAATCATGAGAGAAGGAGATGGTTGAGTGGGAGGAGCAACAGAGAGAGAAAACAAAGAAATTGATATCATTATAGAGGGAGCTGTGGTGGTGTTAGAGAGAAACCTGATGCTAAAGAAACATCCAAGAACCCACAAGATGTCCTTGGCTAGGACTCCAAGCAATAGTGAAGAGGGTGCCTAAACAGGACTTCCCCTATAATCAAATCATTGATCACCCTAATTGTCATTATAGAACCTTTATCCAGCAAATGATAGAGGCAGAAGCTGAGATCCATAGCTAAGCACCAGGTCTAGCTCCAGGTCCAGCTAAATAGAGAGAGGGGAGAGCAAAGGGATCAGGATCATGAGGAGAGACCCACAGAGATGGCTGACCCGAGCTATTGGGAGCTCACTGACTCTAAAATAATTGCTGAGGAATCTTCATGGAAAGGAACTAAACCCTCCAGAGGTAGACCACTTCAAATTGCGTGGGTAGTTTGTGGAACCTCTTGGATTAAGATCAGAGTATATTCCTGGTGCATGAACTGACATCTTGGAGCCCACTCCCTACAGAGGAACACCAAACTCAGCCTTAATACTGGGATAAGGGACTCAGACCTACCTCAACTGGATATGCCAGACTAAACTGATTCACCTTAGGATTCTTTGCCCCCCTTGGGGAATATGAGGGGTGATGGGGTAGGAGGAGGCTGAGGGAGAACTGGGAGGAGGGAAGGGAGGGGAAGCAGTGGTAGATATAAAAAAAGTTAACTAAATAAAAATAAATAAAAGAGATGCTGGAGTACCTGACAGGAATGTTCTTTATCACACCTGCCAGCTTAAGACTCAAGGATTTATATGAAAAATGGGGCTGAAAGACTGTAAAAGAGGCAGAATTAGTAAGTGATTTTACAAAAACAGTATTTTTCACACACAGCAAGGCAGATGAATATATGAATTCAGAGACTATGTGAGTCTGAACAAGCTCAAGCCATATAAAAATCTCAACATGAAACAGGGAAAGTGAACATAAAGTCCTACCCTTAGCTAAGAGCCTATTTATAAATGGTAGTGTCTAGGAGAGGACAACTCCATGATTTCTAGTTCCTTTTAGTTTGTTCTTAAGAGAGAAAAAGAGTAAGAAGCTGGATTAGTAGAAAGTAAGTTGGATCTGGAAGAAATTAGAAGACTGGAAAGAAGATGTAAAGCATGCATGTCTATGAAATTTTCAAAGAATAAGAGAAAACCCAGAATAAAATAATGAACAGTTCTGATACAGTACTAAGAAACTCAAAGCCTGGGATCTCCCAATAGCAGAGACAAATGCAAAATGTGACACCGTCTAGCAGTAAGAGAATCCTCGATGAGATGTCACCTTTCAATTGCCTCATCTACATTCGGATCATGACAAAGGAAACAAAAAGGTAATTTCTGTCAGGGAAAAAGTAAAGTTAGAACTTAAGGCATAGCATTTTGAGGTTTTCAAAGTATATAATCTACTTTATGACAACAAGCATTTAATATATTGAACTAAAAAGATCATAAAGCATGTATAATTCTGAATAGACTCCATTAATTAGACAACATGGAATTAGTGCTTTTATAGTCATAATTTTTGTGTGTGTGTTTGTGTGTGTAGATTGTGGCAACTTGAATGATCCCACAGGCTCATATATTTGCATGTTTAGTCCTCAATTAGTGAAGTTCTTTAGAATTAGAAAGTGTGACCTCATTGGAGAAAATATGTCACTGAGGGTACACTTTGAAGTTTCAAAAACTTGTCCAAAGCACAATATCAGTGTAGCAGTGTGTGTGTGTGTGTGTGTGTGTGTGTGTGTGTGTGTGTTTGTGTGTGCCTGCTACCTTCAATCAGGACATAAAGCTCTCAGCTACTGCTCCATGTATGTCTGCCTCCCTGCCACCATTCACCTGTAGTGGGTTTATGTGTTACATTTTACATAATTTCCCCACCTACAGGTTTAATAAAAAGCTCATTGGCTAAAGGGCAGACAGGAAGTGTGGGCAGAGCTACCAGACTGGGAAAATCTCAGAGCAGAGCAGACAACCCAGACAAATGCTACAACAGAGATTCCAGGAGACGACACAGAGAAAAAAAAGTTGAAATGCTGCTCTGAGAAAAGGTACCGAGCCACGTGACTGAACAAGATGGGTTGAGTTCAGATGAAGGAGTTAGCAAGTTATATGCCAGGGCCCTAGGTCAATCAGCTTAAAAATAATACCAGAGTCAATGTAATTATTTGGGCCAAGCGGTAATGGAGCTGAGAGTAGGTCCGAAGCTTGAGGCTAGGCCAGAGAGGCTGGCGAGAAACCTCGTACAACATTCATCCCACCATGATGCTCTATGAAGCTGTGAGCAAGTACCAAATTAAGTGCTTTGCTTTGGTCATGTTATCTCTTCGTAATAATAAAATACTAACTAAGACAGACATCAAAGGTCAACATCAGTAATAATCTTCAACTGATTTCTGCCTTTAAAAAAATGTAGAGTCTATTATTGAACCTGGATCTCAAAGATTCATCTAAACTAGTTAGCAAGCAAGCCCTGAAGATCCTATGTCTGCCCACACTCAGCACTAAGGTTATAAGAGAGCATCCCTGCATCTGGTTTTAATGTGGATATTAAAAATCAAAGTCTTCAGAGTGAGCACTGTACCTACTGAGCCATCTCCTTTCCCACTGTAATTATGCTATTATGTAAACCTCTGTGGATGATCTCTACCAGGACTAAGATGCACTGGACTACCCAATAGGTGCATACTTTTGGACCTACTGCTATTGCTGGGAGATATGAACAAATAAATACAACAGAAAGGGAACCGTAGCAGATCGAACTATGGATACCACCAAAGTCCAACTTTAAAAAAAAAAAAATCTTTGAAGATCAAATGAGTTTTTATTGGGGCTACTTACAAGAATATGGATGAGAGGTTACTTACAGGAGCAGAAATAACTCAAGAGAACTGCATCACCAAAGGTCACCCCAGCATGGGTGCGAGCTCATTAAACCAGGAAACATGGAGAGCAATACATAATCTGGAGACAGTCTAACAGGTTGGAGAGTATCATTTCCAGGAAATTTAGTTGTTCCAAGCCTCTTCCAGGCAGTTCAGCTTATCCACAAGTGTCTTTCAACAATTCTTACTGCTTATGCAAGCTTGGGACAGAAGGGGATTATTAAATCTGGTCTTCTTCAGGGATATCCTGAAGCCATTGAGTTGTTTACTTCCTGAACTCAATGAGCTTCCTTGAGGAATGTAATGTTTCTCCTCCCTTAAAATACCTTGTTGTTTCATCTCCCCTTTAATATCCTGTGTCATAATAGACTCTTTCCAAGATAGAAGATTTCAATCTCAAAGAAAACTGCTATACAGTACCATCAAATAAAGAAATATGGCTGGTATAATGACCCAATAATACAATTTTAAAGAGGAATATGTACCTTAATTACAAAGCTTGAAATGAGCTCATCACATCTAAAACAAATATTCCTATCAAGAAAATATATTTGTATATGGTACTTATGTTCTAAGAAAAATAGAGACACAGCATATATTTCATAATGCTACTAAAATCAAGCTTCATTTCTATAAGAAATTCATGTAAATTGAGCTTCAAGAGAAAGCTAACTAGTTCTCATAAAATCAGGGATGGAAAAGGATAGTAAGTTGTTGCTCTAGAGAGTTAACAATTGATTTCACTTTGTTCATCACTATCAATCATTATGTAGGTTGAGGATCCATTATCTTAAACGTTGGTATCAGATTTGACCCAAATTTTAAATGTTTTGAGTGGGGATAAATGGAATATTTGCATATACACAAGAATACATGTTATAAAAAGGGCCAAAGGACAACACAAAATTCAGTTGCAATTCTTATATACTTTGCATACATAGCCTGCAAGTAATTTTATACAAATTTTAATTTTTTAAAATCAAAATTTGCATTTTGATTGTTAACCAAAGTATGACATCAGCCATAGGTATTTTCCACTTATGGCAACATAATGGCACTCAAGAGTTTTGCATTTTTGAATCATTACACATATGAAATTTTACAATAGGATGCTTAATCTATATTAGCTAAAAATCAGCCTAAAGTTTACTTTATTCAGTAATGTCTTCTACCTAAATATACAATGTGAGCTCTTTTGCATAATAATTATTTAAATTTTTCTGAAATTAGAGCAAATTAAAATATAAGATCTAAAATTTCAAGGCTCTGCTTAGAGTGCTTCATATTTGTCATAAAAAACAGATATCCAACTGGAAATGTCATGAATAGAGCAGACATAAGACTGAAGTTATAGAGGTAACGTAAACACAAATAGGTCTTGGCATAAAAAAGCCCCCATCCTTGGAAATGTAAACCAGAACAGCCCAGCATAGTGGTACACACATCCTGTAATTCTAGCCCTGAGAACACTACAGCAAGAGAATGGCAGGGAGCTTGAGGCTAACCTAGGATACATAGCAAGTTCAAGAACAGTTCGTGCTACTTGGGGAGATTTTGTCCCAAAAACGTAAAGCAAAACAAAAGGAAATAAAAGTAAACTTTCAACTATGATTATATAACTACAAATTTGATAAATTACCAAAGGTAATTAACTTGTGAATGTTACAAAACAAGTAATATATACCTCCATTTAAGCTAAAGGCTTCCTCTTGTTACTAAATATAAGTATCAGACAGAATCGAAAGGTTTTAAATTTAAAGTTTCATAGTGCATACATAAACCTCAAAATATTTCATGCAATTCAATGCTAAATTTGAAATCTAAGTTGGAATATTTTAAATTTAATAAGTAAATTTAAATGAGTAAGTTGAAGAAAAATTTTTAACACTTATTTAGGTAACTTCCTGATTTTGAGTGTTTATTTTAATCTAAAATAACAAAATTATAATTGCAAATCCTGAGAATTTTCAAGCTCAAATCAAAGCTGTACCTTTAGAACAAGGTACTATAAATAAAATTTCCAAAATATATAATAAGGATGAAATATAGACACACATGCCAGATAATCAAACCTTTGAAATGATTCATCTGAACTGGATGTGCATAAGAAAACATCCCACCATAAAGCTGTTTTCCGTATAACCTTTACCTAAGAGAAAGTTGTTGACTTTAATTAAATTCTAAATTAAATTATTTTAGTAGACATAATTTAGAAATAAAAACTACTAAAGCCCAATCTGAAATACTGGTTTAGTTACAACACTCAGATAATTGAGTCAATAAAAATGCAAAAAAAAACCCATTAAGAAATCCCAATAATTAATAAGGGAATCAAACCCTTAAAAGCAAGCTTCCAGCAAGAACAATTTGCATCATACTATCAGTAAATTCATACAAAAATTTAATGAAAATAATTCAGTCTTTAACAAAGTAATAAACAGAACCCTACAGTGATTGGGGTCGAGGACACAGACACTGTCGTTTAGGAACCCAACATAACCTTGATTCTAAAATCTAGGATATAATTATAAAATATGAATTAAGAAGTAAAATTACAAAACAAAATAATTAGCAAAAAAAGACATTTAACTTCCCTACCCATGGTTCTTTTGTCAAGATTCACGTCTTCAAATTTAACAGAATTACATGCTATTGACATTCTATTTTTACACATTATTTCTGACCAGAACATTTTCACAGCAATAAATAAATAAATTATAATAATGGCTTTATATCAATGAAATAGAAAGAACAATTTCACATTTTCTGGGTCATACTTACACAGGCACTAAAGCATAAATAGAAATATCTTCTTCAGATATCAGAAAACGGAAAGCTCTCCCATGTTCCTGGTTTGGTAGGATCAACATAGTAAAAAAGGCAATTCTACCAAAGGCAATCTACAGATTCAATGCACTGCCCATCAAAATCACAACACAATATTTTTTGGACCTTGAAAGAAAAATACTCAATTTCATTTGGAATAACAGGAAAACCAGGATTGTCAAAACAATTTTACTCAACAAAAGAACCTCAGGAAGTATCACCATCCCTGACTTCAAGATATATTACAGTAATAAAAACAGCCTGGTACTGGCATAAAAACAGACTTGTGGACCAATGGAATAGAATTGAGGAGCCAGACATTAACTCAAAAACCTATGAACACCTGATCTGTGACAAAGAGGCCCAAAACATTCAATGGAAAAAAGACAGTATATTTAACAAATGGTGTTGGCATAGCTGGATGGAAGTGTGCAGAAAAATGCAAATAGATCCGAGCCTGTCACCCTGTACAAAACTCAAATCCAAGTGTATCAAAGACCTCAACTTAAACCCAACCACTTTGAACTTGATAAAAAAGAAAGTGGGAAATACACTTCTACAAATTGGCACAGGCCACCACTTCCTAAATATAACACCAGTGGCACAGGCACTAAGACCAACAATCAATAAGTGGGATCTCCTGAAGCTGGGAAGCTTCTGCAAAGCCAAGGACACTGTCAATAGGACAAAACGACAGCCTACAGAATGG